>CM027121.1:39137026-39190262 GCA_015476505.1 Urochloa ruziziensis | reverse complement strand
ACTAAACTACCCCTAAGTGATACATACCCCTCAGGGGCAAATTTGACATTTTCCGTGAAGATTTTTCCGGCTGGGACACCTTCCACTGCAAGCTAGCTTCCCTCCGACGCAAGCCTTGCAGTCACGCCGCGTGTCCTCCGGATCGAAGCTCCTCGACGCCGATTTTGGGCCGGCCCAGGGGGAGGCGGTTAAACCGCCCCTGGGGGGCGGTTAAACCGCCCCTGGCAGCCACTCTGGCCCAGCCGCCCAAATTCGCCTCGTCGAGTCCTCGGTCCTTGGTTTTGAGGCCCAAACCAAGGGAAACCGTCCACCAATGATTTTGTGGCCAAATCACCAAACCCCGCGCGCAAACTTCGGTTGTTAGCCGCCACCTTGCGCCGGCTTCTCGTCCGCGTACGAGCTTCGGTTGTGAGCCGCTACCTCGCACCGGAACCACGTTCCCTTGCTCGTTCTTGCCAGCATGTGAACCGCACTTGATCCACCGGCCATCGGTCCCTCGAACCAAGCCTACTTGTCTCTCCGCTCCTCGGAGGCCGCCATGGCTAAGACCTTTCGCGCCTGTTCTTCACCTGCACCAATGCAACCAAGCCGCATTCTACACCTGCAATACTTGAGCCAAGGGAAACGTCAATCCACACCACGTTGTCAATCACTCATCACACCAGGAAGCGACCATCCACCGGTCCTCGGACACTCCGGGTCCTCAATCTCCCCCTTGATGAGTGCATTGACAACACACACATATTAACCAATTGATATAAAGAAAATATAAAAGAAATCGAAAACAAGACTCAAGCAAGTGACTAAAAGCAAGAACAAGCCGAGAACAAAGTCACTCTGCAAGAGAAAGCTCCAGAAACGCCGACCCTTCAAGAAGAAGCGAAAGGGCTCAACACCATCGGCAAAAGAGCAAAAGCACAAAGCACAAATCACAAACTTCAAATCTTCCAACTCACTTTTCAGGACTCTCAAAGCACTCCCCCTGCAAAGATGCAACTCCCCCTGAACAAGTGAACTTGTGCGTGCGAAAATCACTCGAAAATGGCTCAAACCATCACAAACCTTGTGCTCTCAGCACAGGGGCGGTTAAACCGCCCAGGGGGGGCGGTTAAACCGCCCCTGGCAGATGACCAAAGTGAAAATGCCCAAAATTTCACAAATCAACTCGCAACGATGCCGTTCCAACTTGAAAACCTTCCAAATATGCCCAGCAAGATATTCCAATGATCAAACTCTCAGAAACTTCTCAAATTTTCAGAAAACTTCAATTTGGCAAAAGCTTCAACCTCTCACACAATTTCGACAAAATCTAGAGCAAAATCTTTCTTCTAAGTTCAGCAGCGACTCCCCCTTGCCAAAAGCTCCAGAAATTCTCCCCCTTGTTGACAATGCACACATCAAGGCAAAATATACAAAATGCAACTACAAGCTTCTCAAATATACAATGAGCAATACAAAATGCTACAAGTTAGAGAAGAGGCATACAAGCTAGTTCATCATGTCACACGGGCATTGCCATCAAGAAGGTGAAGACATATATCCAATTGACAAAGCCATGAGCAAATTGTGGAATTTTATCAAAAATGTCACCGCATGAGCAAAGTCCTAACCATGGATTGTTTAAGCAAAAATAAACTTCATCTCACCAAAATCATGAAAGGACAAGCATTCTTGACAAAAGATCATCATAAACGCCCAAGTTCTACCTCATGTCATGTCAAAGCACGGAGCCATGTGTTCACTTCTCATGGGAGACTTCTCCGGCAAACAACATGCAACCGCTTAGCACCCATGTGTGCAAGTGTGTGCAATGGTGAAAGCATAGAGACATGAGCATAATTTTCTGCAAAAATATCTTTTTCTCAACTTTCTTCTTTCATGCATAGACATCTCATTTTTCAAGATTTTCAAGTTAAGCATGGTACATGAAATGTCTTTGCGACAGAAAGAAGCTTATGCTCCTCCACAAGATAAAGCATGGGCTAAACATTTACAATGACAAAGGTCTTTGACCCAATTGAAATGAATATCACACCCTAACATGATCTTAAGCCAGATATAGCAATCAACATCTTGAGCTGTGGCTCGCGACCCGACAACCAACCCAAACACTGTCTCAGCTCATCATTCTCATCTTGCAATCTATTCACACACTGTTCTAGCTCAACATTCTTCAATGCAACAACATCACAAGCAGAACAGGAATTTGCAATAGGAGATTTAAGTTGTGCTTCAAGTGAACTAATCATGGTGCGTGATTCAAGCAACTGAGCATGCAAAGTAGGACAAGAAGTACAAGCACCTAGCAAGGATGACCTAGACTTCAACTCAGCAAGCTCAACCCTAGCACCCTCTAGTTCATCCAAGCAAGTCATGTGTTTCTCCTTAAGCACAACCAAATCAGCAATATGCACATCACAGAACGAGCATTCTACCTCATCAGACACAAGAGGAGCATCTTTCAAAACAGCAATCTCAGACTCAAGCGAAGCTGCTCTCTCCCTAGACTCGCAAAGCAAAGACTCAAACTCCATGGCCTTCTTTCCAGTCTCAGAAAGCAAGGTCTCAAGCTCAGCCACTCTATCCTTGGACTCTCCTAGCAAAGACCTAAACTCCCGCTTCTCCTTGTTGGTCTTCCTAAGCACATCATCGCAGTTATCGACCAACTGCTCTAACCTAGCAATCTCCTGACGCAAAGAGGTGGGATCTGTCAATACCTCATCCTCGGAGTCGGGGTCAGAGTCGTCCTTGCTCTTCACGGAGTCGTGCGCCATGGTGCAGTAGTCGACGGCGGCGAAGGAGATGCCATTGAAGTTGCGGTTCAAGCTCTTCTTCTCCTTGCGGTGGCCGCGGTCTTCATCTTCACTGCTTGAGCTTGACGACGTGTTGGTGGAGCTTGTGTCGATGTCGCTCGCATCAGCCACCATCGCTCGAGATCTGTGCTTCTTGTGTCCACCATGCTTGTTCTTGGACCTCTTCTCGTCCTTGTTCTTGTTCTTGGAGCGGTACTCGTCCTTGGGACGGTGCTTGTGGTCGTCTCGCGGGCGGTGCTTGCGGTTGTAGTCGTTCTTGATCTCCTCGGGGCACTCGGCGATGAAGTGGCCCATCTTCCCGCATCTGTAGCACGTACTCCCCGCACGCCTCGAACCCTTGCGGTTCTGGTACATCCGCTCGAACCTCCTCGTGAGCAACGCGAGATCCTCCTCGCTCAGCACCTCATACTCTTCATCTGGAAGGGACACAAGAGAAGACAAAGCAAAGTGTCTAGGAGTGTTAGCATGTCCATATCCAGAGCCACCGACTAGAGCTAGACTATGGGGATCAGTCGAACTCTTAGCCTTGGCAAGCAACTGTCTGTCCACCTCGGAAGACTTCAACTTCGAGAAAAGCTCATCAACAGAAAGAGTCTCATAGTTTGCCGACTCCATGATCGCCTCAACCTTGGCACCCCACACGGATCTATCAAGTGCTTGCAGGAGCTTGATAGCTCGGTCATGATCCGAGTATGGGAGCACGGTAATGTTGGCTTTCATGTTGTTGACAATCGAAGTGAAACGCTGAAACAAAGCATCAACCGACTCTCCAGGCAAATGAGCGAAATTCTCATATTCTCTCCTGTACATCGAGAAAAGCCTAGCCTTGACATGGCTATCACCACCGTGGGCTACCTTGAGCTTCTGCCAGATCTGGCAAGCTAGGTCCTCGCCCAAAACACGCTCGAACTCCTCGGTAGACAAAGCACGGAACAAGTAGTCAACAGCTTGGGCATTCGCCTCAAATCTATCCTTTGCATCCTGGGCATCTAAGTTGGTCGGATTGACATAGTTTCATCTTTCGTCACATCCCAGAGCAACTTTCCTTTGCCTCGCAAGAAAGCGCCCATACGCGCAACCCAGTTCGGGTAGTTCTTCCCATCGAAGTGCGGAGGCCCGGAACCCCGATCTTGGTACGCCATCTTTGGATCTTAGACTGGTTAGAGTCGCAAAGACCCGTAACCGGCTCTGATACCAATTGAAGGACCGATTAGGCGACCAGAGAGGGGGGGAGTGAATGGGAGCCGATAAAAATTTCTCTCACGAATCCGGCTACTCCCAACTCAACTCCAAATCCTACCAACCGATCTTGCCAAGATCACGTAGCTACTGTGAGGCTACTGACCCTAGGAACCAGATCAACACAGCGGAACATGAATCGAACAAATCCAACACGAATCGAACGAAAACCACACGAATCACCAACTCTCAGCCAGGGGCGGTTGCACCTCTCTCCAGGGGCGGTTGCACCGCCCTTGCCTGCCAGGGGCGGTCACACTGGTATCCGAGGGCGGTCGCACCGGTCTTGCCAGACAGCACGGGAAAAAGGTCAACTCGAGAACGGATCTCCCAAACGGCTTGGAGTTTTGAGACGAAACTTTGGGTAGATGATATACACCTCAAAGAGAGGCTATGCCCCAAAAATCTCGGCCTCTAACTCCCTAGAACTCCAGGAATTTCAAATCTAGCGAAGAACACACCCTCCACGAGTTCATCCCGAAAACTTCAAATCTAAACCGATTCCCGGCGTTTGGGGGCAAGGGATCACCAGCAAAAGAGGCACAAGGCACTCATACGTGATTCCCCCAAAGAAATCCGAGAGAAAACGGGCTAGAAAATGAAGAACGAAAAGCCCCAAAAAATGGCTCCGAAAATACCTCCGAAAATGGGAAAAAGAAAGGAGCTCGGGAAATCAAATCATGGCACAAAGATGAGCAGCACAAACTCCATCACATAACCATGAATTCACCTATACAAAACTAAGAAAGATTAGAAGTAGTTCTAGGTGAAGGGGATGAAGGGAAAACTAGTTCAAAGGAAAACCAAAGAGAAAACTAGAAGAGATAACAGCCACCATCCCTAGGGGGTCTATTATATAGTCCAAATGGTGGTGCTCGAAAGACTAAACTACCCCTAAGCGATACATACCCCTCAGGGGCGAATATGACATTTTTCGCGAAGATTTTTCCGGCTGGGACACCTTCCACCGCAAGCTAGCTTCCCTCCGACGCAAGCCTTGCGATCACGCCGCGTGTCCTCCGGATCGAAGCTCCTCGACGCTCACGGGCGTCCTGCCCAGGTGGGACCGGTCACACCGCCCTTGGGGGGCGGTTGGACCGCCCCTGGCTGGCAGGCCGGGCCGTCGCTACGTCGAGTCCTCGGTCCTTGGTTTTGAGGCCCAAACCAAGGGAAACCGTCCACCGATGATTTTGTGGCCAAATCACCAAACCCCGCGCGCAAGCTTCGGTCGTTAGCCGCCACCTTGCACCGGCTTCTTGTCCGCATACGAGCTTCGGTTGTGAGCTGCTACCTCGCACCGGAACCACGTACCTTGCTCGTTCTTGCCAGCATGTGAACCGCACTTGATCCATCCGGCCACCGGGTCCCTCGAACCAAGCCTACTTGTCTCTCCGCTCCTCGGAGGCCGCCATGGCTAAGACCTTTCGCGCCTGTTCTTCACCTGCACCAATGCAATCAAGCCGCATTCTACACCTGCAATACTTGAGCCAAGGGAAACGTCAATCCACACCACGTTGTCAATCACTCATCACACCAGGAAGCGACCATCCACCGGTCCTCGGACACACCGGGTCCTCAAGGGTTAGATTCTATATGGGTAATCGTGGACCGGTTGACTAAAGTGGCCCACTTCATCCTGGTGAAGACCACGGATTCGGGGGCCAAACTAGCAGAGCTATATATGGAGAGGATCGTATGCCTGCACGGGGTACCGAAGAAGATAGTGTCTGATCGGGGTACCCAGTTCACCTCACATTTCTGGCATAAATTACATGAATCCATGGATACGAAGTTGCAATTTAGTTCAGCTTACCATCCACAGACAGACGGGCAGACCGAAAGGACCAACCAGATTTTGGAGGACATGTTGAGGGCATGTGCTCTACAGTATGGCATCAGTTGGGATAAGAGTCTACCCTATGCGGAATTCTCTTATAACAACAGCTACCAGTAGAGCATCAAGATGGAACCTTTCGAGGCGTTGTATGGGAAGAAGTGTAGAACACCGTTGTTCTGGAATCAGACTGGGGAAAGTCAAGTGTTCGGGCCTGAGATTTTGAAAGAGGCGGAGCGACAAGTGCAAATAATCAGGCAGAACATGAAGGCCGCACAGTCTCGACAGAAGAGCTATGCCGATGTCAGACGGCGGGACCTCAGCTTCAAAGTCGGAGACTTCGTGTACCTCAAAGTGTCACCCATGAGAGGAGTGCGGAGGTTCAATGTGAAAGGCAAGCTAGCACCTCGGTACATCGGCCCCTTCCAGGTGTTAGAACGGAAAGGCGAAGTGGCCTATCAACTAGAGTTGCCAGAGAAGCTGTCCGGAGTACACAATGTGTTCCATGTATCGCAGCTAAAGAAGTGCTTACGGGTACCCGAGGAACAAATCCCGCTCGAGGAGCTGAACGTGCAGCAGGACCTCACTTACGACGAGCATCCAATTAAGATATTGGAAGAATCTGAGAGGGTAACCAGGAATAAGGTAATCCGGATGTGCAAGGTTCAATGGAGCCGGCACTCAGATGATGAGGCTACCTGGGAAAGAGAGGAGGATCTCAAGGCAGAATATCCACAGCTCTTCGCATCCACATCCACCTCCGAATCTCGAGGACGAGATTCATCTTAAGGGGGGTAGGTTTGTAACACCCTAAAAATGCCTTTGTAAAATTTCTAGTAATTAAATTGTATTTATCCAATTGCTCATAAAAATCATAGGGAAATAAAGCTTTTTCGGAGAAATTAAAATCAAATATAAGGTTTAGGAACATGTATGTTGCATTCATGCTGCTGCACAATTTTTGGTTGCTTGGGTTGTTTTGTTTCTCTTTTTGTTTTTCTTCTTTTTCCTCAAAGTCCATCTTTGCCCCCTGCACTTTTTCCCCCCTTCCCTTCCTTCTCCTTTCCCGCGCGCGCAGCCCGCTCCGCAACCGGGCCGGCCCAGCGCCCCGCCGCAGCCGCGCCTCCCCTCCCACCTGGGCCGCTGGCCCAATAGCCGCGCGCGCATCCCGGCCCAGCGCCCCGCCGCAGCCGCGCCTCCCCGCCTCCCTTCCCACCTGGGCCGCTGGCCCAGCAGCCGCGCGCGCGTCCCGGCCCAGCGCGCGCCAGTTTCGGCTTCCGTCGCCAACGGCCGCCGACAGGCGGGCCCCGCCTGTCAGCCCCGTCCCCGCCCGCGGCCGCCACCCGCGATCACCGCCGCAGCCGCCGCCGCCTGCCATTGAAGGGAGGGGCGTTACCCCGCGGCCGCCGCGCCCCCTTCCCCCTTTTTAAACCCGTCGCCGCGAGCCCTGCCCCCTTTTCCACCCCTCTGCGCTCGCCCTAGCCCTCTCCCTCGCCCTCCGCGCTAGCGCCGCCGCCCGCCGGACCGAGCCGTAGCGCCGTCGCTCGCCGCCGACGCCCTGACGCCCCGAAGCTCGCCGTCGACGCCTCCATCGTCACCGCGGTGAGCTGCTCGACCTCCCCGTGCCCTCCGCGTCGACCTCCGCGAGCCGCAGCGCTCATGCGAGCAACCACGGCCCCGCCGGCCATGGCGCCGCCGCACGCCGGCGACCGCCGCCGCCCGCCATCGCCCGCAGCCCCTCCCCGCCGCTGGATCCGGCCGCAACGGTCTGGATTAGATCCAGCCGAAGCGGTACGCGGCCGGCGCACCGTGGGCCATGGACCGTGGCCGCCGCTGCGGTCCACGGGCCGGTCCACGGCACAGTGCGCCGCGCCGGCCCCGCCCCCCCTGCTGACGCCAGCAGACGGCGTCGGGCTGACGACAGCCGAGCGTCAGCCGACCGTCAGCCGCCCCGCCGCCGTCAGCCGTTTTGCGCTAAGGCCCCCGAGTTTCCTCTGTTTCACGCATAGGTCCAATGCAGTTTTAGTTTTCTCGCAGTTTAGTCCTTTTTATCGCGTTTAGGCCCTGGTAGTTCCTGTTTCCTTGCCAGCAAGTCCCTGTGGCTTGTTTTTAGCGTAGTTTTCGCGTTATAGCTCCGATTCGAGTGATTCTTGCGCTCTTGTGTTCGTAGCGAAGTGTAGAATAGTTTTGTAACCTTCTTTTACCTTTTTGCTACTGTTTGGTGTACTGTTCTAATAGAATATCATTGCTTGCATGTACTGGTTTGTATGGATGCTTGTATGGTGAATCGTGTGGCAGCCGGTGAGCCGTTCGAGTCCGCCCCGTTCGAGTTCGCGTACGACCAGGGCTACGAGGAGCAGGACCCGCAGCAGCAACCCTTCGAGGAAGGCAAGTGTAACATGAAAATTCCTTGCAACCTATTCACCTTTAATCATTCATTCATATTTGCATGTGTCTAACTTGATATGCCTTAAGGTTGTACCTAGCTACTTTTATCCTGTCCTTGTTATACCCCGGGTTTATGCATTTATGGGTAGTCTTTGCTAAGCGCAGCTACTGTCACCTTTATTTAAGTGTTAATATTGATTTAAAGGTTCACTTCAACATGATGGTAAAACTTGCTCTTTAGCAACTTGGCTCAGGGAGCTAGAGCAAGTGCTGTGTGCTTTGTTCTAGCGTCTCTCCGTAAGGTCCGGTTCGGAAAGCGGCAACCCAGGAACCAGTTGCCACCGCCGGAACTATTATGGCTCTGGTCTTGGTCAAGTAACTCGTACGTCTCTAGCTTGCCAGTAGTTACCGAAAGGCGTACGTGGGGAACTGCAGTGCAAGCATGGACTTGATCCATCGAGGACGGTCTCACCTGCGCTCTGAGATCCGTTGGCTATGTCTCGTTAGGCACAATCCCGTGCTGGGAGTGTCCACGTTCTCGCCCTGGATACCCCACACGTCGCGCTTGATGGACTCACGTTGCGCCCTGAGGTCCGCGCTCTGGATGCCATTGATCTCCCTCACGTTGCGCCCTGAGCGACGGTCGATCTCGATGCCTTGGGGCCATGCGCTGCAAGTTGGACCAAAACGGCTACTGTGCTTGTTAGGGTGTCTTGTGAAAAACCTTGTAGCATCCCTATGCACTCACACCTCGGAAGTGTGGTACGTGCGTGGTTGGGTTGAAAGCTCCTTGAGCTTTTACGCTAACAGTTGGGTAAAGGGCGAAACCTCTGCAGAGTGTAAATCTATCATGATAGCTGTGCTCACGGTCACGAGCGGTCTGGATCCTTTCTGATTAGTGGCTCTCATAATGAAGATGATGTTTGTTCCTGTAATTATACTTACACTCTATTCATGGGTTTACAACCGGGAGTTGCTCACACATGTAGTAAGTTAGATAATGTTAAAATGAACCAACTAAAAATGCTAAATGCAGTTCAACCGTGTCAAGCCCTTTTAAGCCTTTCATACCTCTATGTTACACTTGCTAAGTATGATGGAATACTTACACTTGTCAACGATCAACAAAATCCCGGACGGGTAACAGATGGAGAAGCAGTGAATGACGCCGCCCTCGCGGACTTTCCGGAGGATCTTCCGTACTTCTGAGCTGGGGTCAACCAGTCGGCGTCCCTGTGGAGCACGGCGCCTTTAGTTTCCCTTTTCGTGAGAGAGTTGAATAAATAGACTTCCGCTGTGACGTTGTGTAAGACTATGTCTTTGCTTTGTACTCTGATGTAAACCCTTTTAATTCGAGCATGTGTTCTCTGTTTTTACCATATTTGTATCGCTATATGTGTTTGTGGACTTCCTGGGCACACATATGGCCGCATTCGGTTTTTGTATAAAATCGGGTGTGACACTGGCTCTGTGCCAGGTTTGGCCCTTGTTTCACCTGTTTCATCCTGCAACCATAACTCATCCAAAATTTATGGAATTTGTTAGTATAAACACATTTATGCATGGAACATGGTATGATCATCCTCATTTCACCGAATTGTTGACGGTCAAAACTAGGTTGTAATGGACGTCAACAATCCACGATATGAATGGGTCTTGGCAGGCTCAAAGAAACAACCAAAATACTACGTAGATGTCGTTAAGACACATTTCGTCCCTGGTTTTTCTTCTGCTAAGCCTACAACTCTCCCTTTTGATAAGAAGAACTCTTTGATCCCCACTGGGCATTCTCCCAGGCAGTCAGTGTTTTCTCGTTTGAATTTCAACAATGTCAGTGATTCGGTCCTGAGAAAGAAGCAAGCGAAGAACACGGAAGCTGCAAAGTTCTCGGGGCTTTCAAATTCAAACTCAGGCGGGAAACTTGGAATTGATTTTGGCATAAATCTGGGCATTTCCTCAAGCAACATCAATGGGCAGCATGCAACAGTTAAGCCAGCAGCAATTGGGCTCTGCTTCTTTCAGGGACGCGTAACTGCTCCCGATGCTTGTCAAGCAAACACTCCAGGCCCAACTATTATAGGCCTCCACGGTGTGGTCTTTGTTTTCGGCATGGTCATTTTGTGGCCCGTTGCCAGTTCCCACCTCGTTTTCCGAGACTCACAGCAGACAATGTTCTTGCGTCTTAATGGCAGTCGCTTGAATGGAAGAATTTTGACACAAGCTCCTGGTTCTCTCAGACACAGTCTCATACAGGTGGGTCAACCAGTGCAGGGGCCACTTTTTTTGATAATTTGTCTGAAATGGCTAGAGCCCTCCAGGGTATTCAAGGCTCTGCTCCACCGATTACCATTGCTTGGAAAGACCCGTCCCCCTCCTCCATTAACGGGCAGGCCGCTTCATCTTCCTTGAAAAAATTCGGCAAGAAATCCGCCTGATGAGCAATGGCAATCACCCCTCCCCCATAGCCACCACGCGATTCCCACCTCCCTTCCAAGTCAACTCCAATCGCCCCAGCTCCTCCACCTGCAACCTGCGACCCCTGCATTTCGGGAAAAACATAACCCAGTTGCCACTGTTGCACATCCCCAAGAACAGAGAGGGTGGTCAGATTCAGCAATGGCTTACAGATTCGTCGACCCCACACCTTTCCTGCCCCGGGGAAGCCGTAGAGTGATGATTGCGAACAGAAAGCCGATGACCCGAGTGGTCCTTGGTGGCCATCGCCAAGACAACTGTGAAGTTGCAATCGCCCACATCGAGCCCCTGCCACAGCAAAGATGTGCTGGATGATTTCATTCGTAACTGCAAGGATCTGGGATACTGAAAAATTGTATCATGTCCTCATGGCCAAGCTTTGTTGGATTCAACTTCGTGCATGATTGAGATTTCCTCATTGGTAGTAGTCCTCATGAATATGGAAATAACAGAATCTCTTTCACTGAGCACAACAAAGGGTGGAACAATAAAACCACAACTATGAACGGTGAAGTCTGGTTGATGTTGCTAGGCTACAACATAGACTTCTGGAGCATGAGAGATATTGAAAAGACCATTTTCCAGTTTGGTAGGCTGTTGGTTTGGGAAGAAGATCCTGAGAATTTGGCTAGAATTGTTGTTAAAGCAAGAGTAGTAGACCTCAAAGAAATTCCTTGGTTCATTGTCTGCTCAGAAGGAGAAGATTTTGAGGGAGACTCCTGGACAACACAGTGCAAAATTCTGCAGTACAGATTGCTTGGAGGGGGACCAGGGGATGAGAACCACCACCTGATCAGATTGAGCCAAACCTGTTTGATTTCTTTGGCCATGGTCAGCCAGGCAACCCACTGGGCCCTGAACAGTAGGGTTTGGCTGCTAATCAGGCAGGGCATGCTAGTGGAAATATGGGTGCTGGAGCAAATGCTGCCGGAGCTGCACAGTGGGGCTTATGGCCAGGGCAGCCCAGGGAAAATGTATTCGTTGGACCTCCTCCACCACCTCAGCAGGAAGCACAAGTCCAACAGGAATTGGCAGCACCACAGCCTCCTTTGCCTGATGAACAAGAGGAAATTAGTCTTAATCTTGCTCAAGCTGAGCAACATGCTCATAATGATTTTGACCTTTATATGGTCCCAGCTGATGATTTGGGCATCATTGACAATGAAGAGTTAGCAGAACTAGTCCCTGTCCAGCAACCTATTATGCCTGTGCATGTCATTGATGCAACTGATTCGTCAAGTGACTCAGAAAACATTCAGTTTACCCAGCCTGATAACGAAATGGAAGTAGAAGTCTTCATCCCACAAGAGAATGGAGTACCAATGCATTTTGTGCAAGAAGAGATTCACCTTAATGAGCTCATGAATAAAGATGAACAAGCAGAAAATGATCTTCTACCTGCCCAGGCTAACAATGTGATGCGAATTGGAAGAGTAGAGATATTTGGCCCTGTTGTGGACCCTATACTTTCACCTGGTAATTGGTTTCATTGGGCACCTTCTCTTGCAAACCCACTAGTATCAAAGCAGAGAAATTCTTTTTTCTCCCCAGTGCTAAATGGCCACCAAGTTGAAGTCCCTCTCTTATGGTCAGACTTCTTTACTGCTCAGCTTCTCACCCCAGCCACATTTCTGTGGGCAAAAGAGTTCCTTTCTAGCTCAGCTCCTCAGTCTATGGATTCTGGCAATGGGACAATGAGGTACAGTCTGCCTGCCAAATGCCCCCTTCCTCTGTCTGCAATCTGCCCAAACTCTAGAGCAGTCCAGGAAACACTAGAGCTAAAAGGAAAATCCATTTTACACGAGGGTATAAGCCTAGACCAGATAGCCAGTACTTCCAATGCTCTCCAACAGCCTCAAACAGTTGCCTGTGAAGCTAACTGTGAACCTGTGGTGCCTACTTTCTTACCTGAAATTGAAGGCTTCAAGTCACCTAGTACACTGTTGACGGCCATTATAACCTCGTAGTGACCGTCAACATTTCGGTAAAATGAGGATGATCATACCATATTCCATTCATAAAAGTGCTTTCACTGACAAATTCTACAAGTTTTTGATGAGTTGTGCTTGTAGGACAAATCAGGAGAAACTAGGGCCAAACCTGGCTCAGAGCCAGGCCGGCCGGCCTAGGCCAGGCCGACCGGCCGCCCCTGTCCATGTCTGGCCATGTCACTGATCCACAACATATGCTAAGCACCCAAGATGATCAGGAGATGTGCAATCAACGTCGGTTTGATCCAAAGACCCGGAAGGCCTAGAGTGGGAAGCACATGGATTGAAGGGCCCACATCCTAGGATTCTCGGACAAGCTTCAACTAAACGCAACTAAAACCGACTTCAGGAGAGCATCAGGGCCGTTCCTGCAAAGGTCGGTGCCAAGTGGCACCAGGACCAGGCCGACCGACCTAGATGAGGCCGACCGACCTCCTTCTGTGGCTGCCAAGTCTCCTCCTTTGCGTGAAGCTTAAGCAGGTCCTTGGCATGCTAATGACGCTTGCATCCACCCCCTGGAGGCTATAAAAGGCAGCTCTTCCACCTTGGGAAGACACACACTACATTACTCAAGTCTCTACTTGAAGGGACTCCTTGTATCTTTTTCATTTCTTAGATTAGGATTAGAGTTGGGAGTAGAGTCGAGTCGAGCTTAGCTCGGATCTTCGGAGTCTTCGGAGTTCTGGTAAAGCTCTTGTATCCTTTCCTTCTTTTGAAGAGTTTATTAATACATTTACTTTCTTATTTCAGAGCTTAAGTTTATCTTTTATATTTTTGTCTTGCTCTTCTTTTAGAGTAAAGATCTTGCCCTCTTTAGAGCAAAGTTCTATCCCCTTTAGTTTTAGTTTAGAGTTTAGTTTAGCTCTACCGGGCTTTATCTCGCGGGTTTGCTCGCCTTGACCGGGCCGTAAGACGCCTTAGGGAAGACGGGGATTTCTCTTGACAAGGCCTCAAGAGAATTCTTAATCATCGAGTGCAGACGTGGTGTCTGGCTTGTTGATTAACTAGGAAGTGTGTTGCACCCCACGAAACTGCAGTGGTAGGCGGCAGGTGGTGACAGCCCTGTCCGTCCTTTGTAGTCCACCACGTTCGGGTGTATTCATAACAGTAGTGCTGAGCCCGGAGAACCCTCTCTCTCACCCCGTTCTGAGGTTCTCCCGTTCTAGCCGTCGAAGCGAGCTCTGTTCCCGGTATCTAAGCTAGAGTCTAGACCAAGGCTAGAGTGCCTTTTGCTCTGAGTTAGGAAGTGTCTAGGTCCACTCTCTCCCAACGTCTTTCCTTTTCTTTAGAAATAGGTGCTCCGTGTGTCGCTGGTCTTCTAGACCTTCTATCCGGTCATTCATTTGACCATTATCCCCCTAAACCTAGAGTTTGTGCCCCTGGGTTTGTGGCTTGATATTTCTGGCAAGATATATCATTTCATTCTTCAATACACTTTAACCATCTGCTTCCCTACGGAAATATAAATACGATACCCTGGGGTTACTCCCGAGGTGAAGTGCTACAACGAGATATATTCTGTGCGCTTGCAGAATTAATTTTGCATACAACGACATATATCTTCGCGCTCTTGAGCGTTGCTAAAATGTGACGCTAAGGAGTGCCAACAAGCATTTCTGGCGCCGTTGCCGAGGAAGCAATTGGCTAAAGTTATTGTTGAATTATTTGATAATCTTTACAGGTTTAGCAAACCACTAACCTTAGTGACCTCACCACTGCAACATTCGTCTATTTTTGATGTGTTTGCAGGGTAGTGCATGACTGGTTTCAACCTACCATCAAACTTTGATCCTAATCCAGAACGCATTGGAAGAGTAGTGCGCAAAAGAGTCATACCTCCTCTGATTTCACTTAGCTCAGGCAACATTTTCGAGTCGTCATCCGACTCCGAGTCTGAGCCAGACACAGGTTCATCATATTCTTCAGCCCCAGAATCACCAGAGATGGCTCAGCCGAAGAAGACACTCCGTGAGTTCTCAGCCCCGTCAAGCAGCAACTTTCCGGGACTGTCGAATGCACTGGAAGGAGGATTTGAGCTGAGGTCTGGCCTAGTCAACATGGTCCAGGCCAGTCCTTTCTGCGGAAAGGCAATTGAGGATGCCAACGCTCACCTTCGGAATTTTCTGGAGGTGTGTTGCACTATTGATCCCAAGGGCACACCGATCAACAACATCCGCCTACAGCTCTTCCCATTTTCTTTACTTGGGAAAGCCAAGGAGTTGTTCTATGCCAACAAAGCATCCTTTGAATGACGCTGGCAGACATGCGCCGATGCATTTCTGACCAAGTATTTTCCGGTGGGCAAGACCAATGCCCTCCGAGGAAAAATCACTAGCTTTCAGCAGCTAGACGGAGAGTCAGTCCTAGAAGCTTGGGAGCGACTGCAAGAGTACATTGCAGCCTGCACATACCATGGTGTGGAAGATTGGTTGATCACTCAAAACTTCTTCCACAGCCTCAGCCGCCGATCGCAAGAGCACTTGGATGCAGCTGCGGGAGGAGCTTTCCTCTCGCTAGATGTAGACGCTGCAAAGGCACTAATTGAGAAAATATCCTCTCACCAAAGTTGGGTGGGAGAGAGACAAGCTCCCCGCACCAAGGGAGTACACCTGATTGACTCCGTCGACATGCTGGCCGCTAAGATGGACCTTCTCTTGGAGAAGATAGAATCTCCCGGAAAGGAGATGAGTCAGATTGTGGAAGACCGAATCACATGTGAAACATGTGGAGAAGCAGGACACTCGGGCGACAATTGCCCGGCGACACAAGAAGAAGCCTATTTCATTGTGAATAATAATAATTCAGGCTTCCGTCCTCAACAAGGTTGGAATTCAAAGCCCAATCTCCCCTTCGGCCAACAGCAAGGTAATGGCTCTAACAACGGTTTTCAACCGTTGTTAAAGGACATCTGGTATGGCCAAAAACAAATTAACGATAGCATTAGCAAGAAATTTCTTGCTAATGATAAATTTATGGAGTCGATGGCCTCCCAGATAGAAGCTTTTAATTCTGTCGTTAAGAACCAGCTGAGCTTCAACAAAATGATTGAAACTCAAGTGGCTCAGCTGGCTGCATCTTGTCCTAACCCAAATGCGGGAAAGCTACCCGGGCAACCGGAGGTTCCTTGCAAGGAAAATGTTAGTGCGGTGACCATGTGGACTGGCAAGTCCACGCGGGATCCATGTAATCCTCAAGATGCAGGTACCCGACAGAAGGAAGCTAGCCACGCTGAGCCGGCCGCCGAAGAGGAAGACGACGAGGAAACCATCCCTGCCTCAAAGGAGGGGAACGAGACACCACAAGCCTCAAGCGACAGCCAAGATCCCACTTTCCTCCCATTCCCGGAACGGAGGAGAAGACCCATGGCCGACGAACAATTTGACAAGTTTGTCGAGGTAATCAAGAAGGTATACATCAATATGCCACTTCTTGATGCTTTGCAGGTCCCGACATACGCCAAGTATATCAAGGATATGGCAATAAGCGGACTGTACCCACAAGGGAGACAGTACAGCTGACCGAGGAATGCAGCTCTGCTATACTCGGGCCCCACCTTAAGAAGAAAGATCCTGGCTGCCCCACAATATCATGCTCAATTGCAGGCCATGATTTCGATAACGCCCTATGTGACTTGGGGGCGAGCGTCAGCGTAGTGCCTAAGGTAGTCTTCGACCACCTTAAACATATATCGCTTGTCTCTACACCCATGTGTTTGGAGCTAGCAGATCACTCGATCCGCTACCCCCATGGAGTCGCACAGAATGTTCCGGTCAAGATCAGGGATTTCTTCATCCCTCTGGATTTCATCGTTCTTGACATGGAGGCCAGAGCAAAGAACTCTCTCATCCTTGGGAGACCGTTCTTAAGCACAGCGAATGCAAACATCGACGTGGGAAATGGGACCATTCAACTCAGGATCAACGGAGGAACCAAAAATTTCTCCTTCCGTCCAAAAGAGATCCCCCAGCAAGTCAATATGGTCGGAGAAATCGTACTCCAAAAGCCCAATATGCTAAGCGTAGAAACACTCATGAAGATGGTGGAAGCCTTCGCCGCCAAGGAAAAGAAGAGGCATGACCGCAATCATGCACGGCGAAGGATATCGAGAACCAAAGCGCTGGAAAAGCAAGCAAAGCACGATAAGGAGGTTGAATACAAGCCCCGTCCCATCCAAAAGGAATGGCGGGTTAAAGCAGTCCCGAACAAAGATTCGGAGAGTTCCGCTCAAGACGAAAAACTCGAGCCCTCGCCGTAAGGTATACGGTACGTATCTATGCATTGCATATAGAATAGGTTTTTCTTTTCATTGCATTTCAATTCTTTTCATTCAGCAAAGTATGTTTAAATTTCGAAAACTTACATTCATATTCTATTTATGCATTAGCATATAAAAAATAAAAAAATTCGGCCGAATTCTAGGCCGGCCGACCCCACCTAGGCCGGCCGGCCCCATTTGTCAATGGCTATGGCCAGATCACAGTAGCAAGTAGCAAGCAATCATGCATGGGCATGACACGAGAGAGATGGAGAAAACTGGGCAGCAACCCAGGCCGCTCGGCTCCACCCAGGCCAGCCGGCCTCTCTCCACCGTTGCTGTCGCGTCTTCACCTACCAACAGCACCAAGAACAGCAGCGTGACCACCAACAGCAGGATGGGCATGACTGGCACCATGTGCAGGCCGATCAGCCTGCCTCAGGCCGGCCGGCCTCCACCTGCCTCGCCTCTATAAATTCCAGAGACCAGCACGCTGAGGAAGTCGCCCCAAGTGCAGGTATGCAAACATCTCTAGCTCTGCACTTCTCTCTTGCTCTCAATTTCGAAAATCTCTAAACAAGGTTAGAGTTTGAACCACAAGAAAATTCTGCTAAAATCCATCCTTGAATTCTTGTGAGAACGAATCCCTGTCGGTTGAATGAGAACGTTTGTGGTGGTTCTTACCCCACAAGAACGACTAACCGAGTTGTGGTGATTAATCTCCCACAAGAATGCCTAACTTCTGACTGCCTAACCCCTGATTTCCTTCGGGTATTGTGAGACTAACCTTTTGCAGGAATCATGTGGACAAGGGCACGCCAGACGGCACGTGGAGTCATGACCAAGCTCAGCTCTTCAAGCTCCCGCCGCTCTCAAGGATCGTCTGCCTCCCGAGACACTATGTCTGTTGACTCTGCTCAACAAGACATAGAGTCTCAGGAGGTGGAGAGGCAAGAAGTGCCCCGGAACTAGGCTCCGCATTCGAATCATGACTCGGGTCGAGCACATTGTCGCTCGGTCCGAAGAAGAGAGAACGATGCTTGCCAAGCTCCAGGCCCGCGACTACACGCATGCCAAGTACTTCGACCCCATGCTGCTGATCAGGACCGGTCTCGGAGGAGACATGGAACGGGCTTTCAACAACGCCGGATGGCAAAACTTCTACCCCGTCCCGGAAACAGGTTCACACTTTCTCACTATGGAGTTTTTGATGAGTTTGAAAATCAAAGTTCTTCCCAACGAGGCAAACATTTGCTTTCGGTTTTTCAACGAGGATTTTACCTTGACCCCGAAGCAACTCAGTGAGGCTCTTGGTTTCAACAAGAGATGCATCATTGACGCTAACCTGTTGGTGACTAACCACAGGTACAACCATGCCGCATGGTGGGATAGCATCACAGGTGAGCCATCCTCAGGGAAAAATAGCATCACTGCCATCCAAAACCCCACTCTTCGTTTTCTGGCGAAGTGGATCGCTATGGTGGTTCACCCACGAGCTGATTTGCGTCTTTGCCTTTTGCCTGATTTAGAGTGCCTTTATGCCATGGTCAAGAAAATTCGTTTCTCGCCTGTCATGAGCATGCTTGATGACTGGCAGAGGTTAGTCACTGGCCGAGCCACAATTGACATAACCTCGCTAGTCACCCGTATTGCCACCCACGTTGGTGCTTTGCAAGGCGCTCAAGTCACTTTCCTTCCCGCTACACAAGAGTATCAGTGTTGCATTGGTATGGACCATTTTATCTAGGGTCACTTGATGCGCGAGGGCCCTGGCCATACTCTTTTCATGTGTTATCCTGGTTTCCTCGACGAAGTTGAGCTTCCATGCCCGGCTTTGCCGTTGAGATTGGCGAAAAGTCTAACCATGCAGCTCAGAAGGAGGGAACCTGCTCGCCACAGTGTTGCAGGCCCTGTAACACGTGGCAGGAGAACCAGGCACGACGGTGAAGCCGGAACTTCTACCGCACCTCATCCCGAGTACCACCAGCAGCAGCAGCCCGAGTACCACTACCAGCAGCAGCCTGAGTACCACTACCAGCAGCAGGCCGAGAACCCCACTGCCCATATGAGCTTCGAGGAGGCGTTCGACTACCATCAAGGACGGCAGGATACGGCCCGCAGGTCGAACCATCCGCCTCCGCCAGGTATGACTACGAGAACCCGGTCTCCCGGGGGATCGCTGATCTTAGTACCAGGTTGGAGACGGTGACTCTGCAACAGCAGCAGCTTAGAGATGAAGTCGCACACAACACCGACCTAACCAACCAGTACTACCAGTGAGCTTCAGCGAAGCTTGGGGGTGTCTCAGGTATGTTCGAAAGCGCCTTGCCTTGCCTTCCTATGATAAAATAAAATAATAATAATAATAATAATAAATATATTTAAAAAACAAAAACATAATAAAAGCTCCAAATAGTATGTGCAGAACTCAATTGCCTCCTCAGTCTCCCAACCATTTGCCATGCTAGCCTCCGGTCTGAATCTGTTTCTAACATACTTCCTAAGCACACTGTTTAACCTCTCGAAAGGAAACATGTTATGCAGGAACATTGGACCAATTGATTTTATCTGAGCAACAAGGTGAATAAGCAGATGCTCTGACATGTCAAAAAATGTCGGTGGAAAATGCATCTCGAGCCTGTTTATAGTATGGATTAGGTCTTCTTGAAGCTTGTCTAGCGTTGTTGGATCTATGACTTTGTGTGATATAGCATTGAAGAAAGAGCACAACTTTATGAGGGGATCCCTCACCTTCGGTGGCAGCACACCCCTTAACGCAACAGGGAGAAGTTGTGTCATGATAACGTGGCAGTCGTGGGCCTTCATGCAACTCATGTTGAATTTTGACTCCTGTATGTTGACCAGCCTCCTGATGTTGGCCGAGTATCCGGTGGGCACTTTCAACTCATGAAAGAATTTACAGATCTTCTTTTTCTCGTCTTTAGTCACTGTCCATGAAGCAACTGGAAGCTTCTTTTTCCCATCAGGCTGTATGATAGGATGTAGTTCAGGCCTGACACCCCATTCTTGTAGGTCTTGACGGACTTCCTGTGAGTCCTTTCCCTTTTTTTTCATGGCCATTAATGTTCCAAGGGTGCTCTCAGTCACATTTTTAGTTAGATGCATGCCATCGAGTGCGTGGCGAATAGTAAGGAATTCCCAATATTGAAGTCTAAAGAATATAGACTTCTTTTTCCGTAAAGCGCCTGCTGGTGCGGGTACACTTCCTTTTCCCTTTCCAAATACCACATCAAGTTTGCTGACTATTTTAAAGATCTCGTGTCCATCGCGATAACTCGGAGCCGAGCGCTCCTCGGTTGTCCCATCAAATGATTTCTTGTTCCGCCGATATGGGTGATCTCTGCGAAGGAACCTACGATGGCCCATGTAGACCATCTTCTTGCTATTATTTAACCATCTAGCGTCGGTCTCGTCGACGCAAACCACACAACCATTATAGCCCTTTGTAGCCTGGCCAGATACAGTACCAAGGCCGGGGAGGTCCGTGATTATTACGAATAACAATGCTTTCAACTTGAAGTGTTCTCTCTTGTACTCATCCCAAACATTGACACCATGGTCCCACAAAGTCACAAGATCATCCACCAGTGGCTCCAGGTACACATCGATTTCATTTAATGGCTGCTTTGGCCCTTCGATCAGCAAAGGCATCATAATATACGTCCGCTTCATACAAAGCCAAGGCGAAAGGTTGTATATGCAAAGAGTGACAGGCCAGGTGCTATGTTTGCTGCTAACCATGTTGAAAGGATTCATACCATCAGTACTCAATCCGAACCTTACGTTCCTTATTTCACTGGCAAATTTCTTCTTGAAATGATAATTGATAGCCCTCCACTGTGAACCGTCAGCCGGATGTCTAAGCTTTCCATCATTCAGACGCTCTTCTTCATGCCAACGCATAAGCTTTGCTGTCTTTGGGTTTGCAAATAAACGCTTCAATCGAGGAATCACGGGAAAGTACCAGACGACTTTGGCGGGTGGTCTTTTATTTCGATCACATGTCATATGTATAGCTGATACAGACTTGTACCTAGAAGCTTCACACACTGGGCATGCATCTAATTCTTTATAGTCACCACGATATAAGATGCAATCATTTGGGCATGCATGTATTTTTTGTACTTCTAGCCCAATCGGACATATCATTTGCTTTGCCTGGTATGTGTTCTTCGGCAATCCATTAGGGCTGGGAAGCATCTTCTCCAGAATATTCAGCAAATTGTCAAAGCTCGTGTCTGACACACCATTTGTTGCCTTCATCTCCAGTAGCAAGAGGTCAGCTTCAAGTTTCGACATGCTACAACCACTGTACAACGGAGTCTTTGCATCCTTTCTCATCTGCTCGAGCTTTTTCAGATTCTTTGCATCCAAGCATTCTGGCTCCGCATCACGTATCATCTGGTCAAGACCATCAACCACATCATCCGCAGCTAATGTCTCGGCGAAGGTTTCACCGCTGTTTTCCATATATGTTTGTTCGACCGATTCTGGCTCATTTTCAAGTTCCACTGCCTGTGTGGCCTGATGGTGTACTGTTTCCCTAATCTTCTCTCGGGTAGTTTGCTGCGTGGTTTCATTCTCACCTTCCTCACCATGCTTATTCCAAATCTTGTAGTTTGGCACGAACCCCCTAGACAACAAATGATACCGGATCTGCTCGACGTTACGAAACTGTTTCTGGTTTTTACAGTCATAGCATGGACAATACACATATCCATCACTCATGTTGATGTAAGCCTTCGCAACCTTCACAAATGAATCAACGCCGTTGATATATATGACATCTCTTTTGGCCGCTGGCCTGTACATCCAGCCTCGATCGTTGTCCATCTAAAATTCATGCCAAATTTCAAAATCTAGTGGATGAAACATGCTCAAATTTGAAATGGTTGCTAGTTACTCACCTCAAATTAAGTTGATGGAGTGATTCTTCAAAGAAATCCCAATTTGTACATTGAAGGTTGGCAACAAATCCCCTCTAAAATGGAACAAGAGAGCCCCTACATCAAATTCATGCCAAATTTCAAAATCTAGTGGATGAAACATGCTCAAATTTGAAATGGTTGCTAGTTACCCACCTCAAATTAAGTTGATGGAGTGATTCTTCCTTTCTACATTGAAATTTGACAACAAATCCCCTCTAAAATGGCACAAAAGCCCCTCCATCAAATTCATGCCAAAATTCAAAATCTAGTGGATGAAACATGCTCAAATTTGAAATGGTTGCTAGTTACCCATCTCAAATTAAGTTGATGGAGTGATTCTTCAAAGAAATCCCACTTTCTACATTGAAATTTGACAAGAAATCCCCTCTAAAATGGAACAAGAGAGCCCCTACATCAAATTCATGCCTAATTTTAAAATCTAGAATCTAGTGGATGAAACATGCTCAAATTTGAAATGGTTGCTAGTTACCCACCTCAAATTAAGTTGATGGAGTGATTCTTCCTTTCTACATTGAAATTTGACAACAAATCCCCTCTAAAATGGCACAAAAGCCCCTCCATCAAATTCTTGCCAAAATTCAAAATCTAGTGGATGAAACATGCTCAAAATTGAAATGGTTGCTAGTTACCCACCTCAAAATAAGTTGATGGAGTGATTCTTCAAACAAATCACACTTTTCCCATTGCAATTTGCCAATAAATGCTCTCTAAAATGGAACAAGAGAGCCCCTACATCAAATTCATGCCAAAATTCAAAATCTAGTGGATGAAACATGCTCAAAATTGAAATGGTTGCGAGTTACCCACCTCAAAATAAGTTGATGGAGTGATTCTTCAAAAAAACCCAACCTTTAGAGAGCAATTTGGTGAAAATGGAGAGCAAAAAGGGTTGAGAGAGGAGTGGGCGTCGGGTTTAGAAGAAGGGGAGGGGAGGGAAAGAGGGTTTTGTACTGTACAGGCAACATCACAACCGGTTTGAATTACAAACCGGCTGTGAAAGGGGGCATCACAGCCGGTTTGTAAGAAAAACCGGCTGTGATGTGCCCGGCGACTATCACAGCCGGTTTGTGATAAAAACCGGCTGTGATAGTGAGCATCACAGCCGGTTCTGGTGTCAGCTTGCCCCACCTAATTAAAAACCGGCTGTGATGCCCTATCACAGACGGTTTTCAAAAAACCGGCTGTGATAGCCCGTTTGTGATAGTGGTTTGTGTAGTAGTGCTAGGGTTAGTGGTTTGGTAAATCTGTAAAGATTATCAAATAATTCAACAATAACTTTAGCCAATTGCTTCCCGGCAATGGCGCAAGAAATGCTTGTTGGCACTCCTTAGCGTCACGTTTTTAGCAACGCTCAAGCGCGCGAAGATATATGTTGTTGTATGCAAAATGGATTCTGCAAGCCCACATAATATATCTCGTTGTAGCACTTCACCTCGGGAGTTCTCCCAGGGTATCGTATTTATATTTCCGTAGGGAAGCAGATGGTTAAAGTATATTGAAGAATGATATGATAAATCTTGCCAGAAATATCAAGCCAAAAACCCAAGGGTACAAACTCTAGGTTTGAGGGATAATGGTCAAATGAATGACCGGATAGAAGGTCTGAAAGACCAGCGACACATAGAAGCTCGTAAGTCTATAGAAAAGGAAAGATGTTGGGAGAGACCGAACTTAGATACTTCCCAACTCAGAGCAAAAGACATTCTAGCCTTAGCCTACACTCTAGCTTAGATACCGGGAACAGAGCTCGCTTCGACGGCTAGAACGGGAGAACCTCAGAACAGGGTGAGAGAGGGGGTTCTCCGGCCTCAGCACTACTGTTATGAATACACACGAACGTAGTGGACTACGAAGGATGGACAGGGCTGTCACCACCTGCCGCCTACCACTGCAGTTCCGTAGGGAGCAACACACTTCCTAGTTTATCAACAAGCCAGACAACACGTCTGCACTCAAAGATTAAGATTTCTCTTGAGGCCTATGAAGAGAAATCCCCGTCTTCCCTAAGGCGTCTTACGGCCCAGTCAAGGCGAGCAAACCCGCGAGATAAAACCTGGTAGAGCTAAAACTAAACTCTACACTAAAACTAAATGGAGACAAAACTTAACTCTGAAAAGGGCTAAGAACTTTACTCTAAGAAAGTGCAAGAAATAAATATGAAAGATAACTTAAGCTCTGAATAAGATAGTATTGTTATGATAAACTCTTCAAAAGAAGAAAAGCATACAAGAGCTTTACCAGAACTCCGAAGACTCCGTAGATCCGAGCGAAGCTCGACTCGACTCTACTCCCAACTCTAATCCTAATCTAAGAAATGGAGGCAGCAGCAGGCCGGCCGGCCTGGTGTAGGCCGATCGGCCTACACCTGGCGCCCCTGGCCACCGCCTTCATCGTGCACGCTCCTGATTGCTTCCTGAGGTCGGTAACGGTTGCGTTCAGTTGAGGCTGTCCAAGAATCCGAGGTCGGTGGGCCCTTCAATCCATGTGTTTCCCATCTGAGCCTTTCGGGTCCTTGGATCAAACCGACATTGATTGCACAGTGCTTGATCATCCTGGGTGTTTGCTTGAGTTCCTGGATCAGTGACGTGGCCACACCTGGCCAGGGGAGGCCGGTCAGCCTGGGCTAGGCCGGCCGGCCTGGCTCTGTGCCAGGTTTGGCCCTTGTTTCACCTGTTTCATCTTGCAACCATAACTCATCCAAAACTTATGGAATTTGTTAGTATAAACACATTTATGCATGGAACATGGTATGATTATCCTCATTTCACCGAATTGTTGATGGTCAGAACTAGGTTGTTATGGCCGTCAACAACAGTCTCATAGCTCAGCTGAATTTGCCGTTTGCCATGGAAATCATCATCCTCATGTCTTGGAGCATCTGGGTGACTCGAAATAACTTGATTTTTGAAGGGATTGCGCACTCGGTGCAGAATTGCCTGGAGACTTTTCACAAGACCTTTACACTGGTTATCCAGAGAGTAAGGGAAGACTGGCAGCAACAAATGTTGGAATGGCTCGAGCAACTATTGTAATCTTCTTGATTTTTTCTTCTCTTTTTTTGTTTCGTGATGATTTCTGTAATCCGAGGACTGCTCTTCTAAATTATATATATATATATATATATATATATATATATATATATATATATAGGCCTCTGCTATTCGGTACCCAGGGTACCAATTAGCTTATTCAGTACCCGAGGCCATCACCACGAGCGCGCGTGCCGACGGCCCAGCCTCCGACGCGCTCGCCTCGCGCCCCCTGTTTTCTGCGCGGAGAGACGGTTGACTGAGTTGTCTCCCTCTGTTATTCCGACTCCCACTCATATACGATGGAAGTGGGTCCAAGTTTTATTTTTTAATGACTCCGATATGTTACGTTGTAAATATAGAACTGGCATGTGGCAAGAGACATCTTTTTACAGCAGGACACATTGTTGCATGATACAATTTTTCCAAGACAATTTGTAAACCTTTAATCGCGAAAACTTCCTAGTACAAATCCCTTTTGTTAAAAAAATAGGATAACTAAACACAAATTTTGCTAAGACCATGATTTTGATTGCAAATATTCCGTACAGAATAGTAAGAATTGCAGCAAATCAAACTTTGGATTAGTAACAAAACTCCACCCATAAATTACAGTTGTACAAAAATCAGAGCACGTATTTTACATGGTATTAAAAAAAACTTGGTTCTGCACTTGCAAAAGCTGCACCGTGCAAGCCACCCTGAGGTCTGAGAACAAGCTTCTAATTCTTTCATACAGAATTAGACAATGGATTGCACAAAAGTATTCTCACTCCATGATCCCAATTGCGCGTCAATGACTCAAAGCAAAAGAAAAAAATTGCCTCTGTTGGTATGTATACGCTAATTGCATCAAGGCCTAGGTAATAGGATTAGAAAGCAGAGCAGGTTTTCGCAGTTTTCACAGCATCGTCCCCACCAGCGTCCACACCTCCTGCAGTCCATGTCCCTTCTTTTGGTGCTGCCAGCAGCCCAAGCCCCTGGTAGCGAGATGCCTGGTAAAAAAAAAATCAATTGTTTGAATAGAAATCTCAGATTTTTGCAACTGCACGCCTATCATAAATTATGCCATGTGATAGAGGCTATAACATAACTCTGTAACAGACTAGTAAATACATACACAAGGAACAAAATCTACTTGGACTATGTTTGGCTATACAAACTGAAAATATGAGGAAGCCATGGTGTTCCATAAAGAAATCGATAGCTGAGATCATATTGAGAATGTTAATCAACTCATCACATGGAGAAAATTAGGGGATCAATTTCCATTGTAACCTCGTTTCTGACCCCATTGGCCCATTAGTGATAAATTGACAACTTCAGACCTGGAATTACAGCCCTGTATGCTTCTGCATGAGCCAAATTTTTGGTGCTGAATGTGCAGATGAAAGTTGTGAGTGACGCTGACAGAACTCCCAAGGTCAGCCAGTGAATTCTTCTGCTAATCCGGCCGATTCACATCCGGTCGAGCTCTCCTTGTACAGCTGCCAAGTCGTCACAAGTGCCTCCACTACTGGCCTCCTAGCCTTTGGATCGGATCGGGGTCTGTCTAACAGAAAAAAAGGAGATATATCAGCGCTCCAATTTCTGAAAAATAAGATGCCAGTTTGCCACAACCTAGCTAAGTCACTATAGCCAAATTTTCAGCTAGGCAGCAACAGAGATTTGACCAAAAAAGTCAGAGAAGTGTGGTTTGCCACAACTATCTGAAAAATTGCCTAGTGTATTAACAGAAATGTCGGCTCCTACCTAGAACATTCATCATAACCATTAGTCATTTAGAGCTCAGTGCTTATATGGTGAAATTTAATATACGGCACTAAGGAAGCAACTACAATCAGCACTTAGGAAGTGGCTCTGCCCATTATTAGAAGAGAATTGCAGTCCTAGGCACCAGCAGCCAGCATTACAAATATGCCTATACAAAATCTGAAACAAAAATTCAAAAATTTCCCAGCACTGGAGGCCAGCTGTGACAATACGATGCCATAGGTAGGTCGAGTAGTACACGTTGATATAACAGAACAGCCAGTAAAAACTATGGCTAGCACCATATGTATAGGCTTCAACACCTTCTCAGCAGTAATAATAACATAGAAAAGGTCAGTACCCTATAAGGATAGAAAATTGTATACAGGGCTCAAAAATAGGAGAATGTATATTCATATGGCAAAAGAACCTTTAGAGGTACATAATATCATTTTCATTAATAGTTTGTTTTTAAGTTAACCAAAATAGTAGTTTTAGTCCTCTTTTGTAGCCTGTGAACTAGCCTAGTCTAGAACCGGAAGGCAAAGGACTCAAATTATTTGAGTAAACTAAAATGGCCAGGCAGGATAATTGATATGTAATGGTTATAAAAATGATGAAAACTGAAGTTTCTAGATAAATTGTGCAACGGATTGATCAACCAAAACATGTAGCTAGTCGTGCATTGTTTAGTTGCACAGGTTCACCAAAAGGTAGAAACTAGGCTAAAGTTCAATATACGCAATTTAACAAGAGAATATACTAACAGGATCTCAGAAAACTAATTAAAGGCTAGTTTTAATTAGCAAACAATTGAATCAACACTCGGATAGAGTCTTTACTGTAAATCTTGACCTAGTAACAATTAAAAAGGCTGTTTCCAAGAAGGCAACAATTCAGAACACATATGATGCAAGAGCCAAAAATAAATGAATAGGCAGCAGTTTGCAAAACACATATGCACTCAAATGGGAGTTTTAAGAGTAAGAATCAACTAATCACTGGGAGGATCGGAGAAGGGAAATTCGGATACCAAAATTAGAATAGGAAATATATTGATCACTATGGCTTAAGTTGCTAATGTTAGCATGCTTTAGTGATATAATTGGTTTAAAAAAAGGGCAGGGAAGGGTGTTTAGCGGACAGCCATTCCCGTACATTGTGCAATGTGCAGAGGCTGGGGCTAGAACCCTAGACGTTCTGGTCACATGCGGCAAGGCTCTACCGCCGCACCAGGGCCACCCTTCAGCGGTATAATTGGTTTAATTAAAAATATATATAAAACCAGTGCAAAATTGGTTAGATGTTAAGCCTAATGTAACCAGACAAAAATCATCATATCCTATTAACTACAAAGACTATAGCTGCGTTAAGGAGTCTAGATGCAATTCCCATTGCCAGAAATTATCAAAAATAAGAACAAATGTAAAGTTTAACAAGCCTAAAGAGCTCAAAACTGCACATAACCTTGTCCAAAAAAGAAGAACTTAAAGGTAAAGGACAGAGAAGTAAAACAGCAATGGTAAGGTAATATTTATATCTCTGTTTTATAACTGATGAAAGCTGAAGCTTTTAGATAAATTATGAACCTGAATAGTTCACCGAAACGTATAGATAATCATGCATCATTAGTTGCACAGCTCAAAAACACAGCCAAGAAAAAAGCGGACGCTTGCACAGGGAAAATGGCCAATCAGAAAATCACAACAATCCATGAAAAATAAAGTTCAAAAGTAATGCGTAGTTTTGATCATCAGGGAAATAACAAAAAGGCTCATAACACCTAATTTTGCTCAACCAGATAAGCATGCATACCGAGTGCATCCGCCAGAAATAAACATCAAGTTACTCCAAATGTCGGTCACACATCCTGCCTGGGATCAGGAATCCGAATCCACCAACCTCTGACCAGTATCCATCCTGCAAATTGGATAGTAACAGAAAGTGAATACAGGTAGCCAGGTAGGCATCGAACAATCAACGATTCAATTGCCCGGCCACGCCAACACATATGCTGGGATTCAAGCAAACTCCAGCGCAGCGGAGTGGGGCAAACTCTAAACAGGGAATTGAATGGGGGATGGGGATGGAGTGGCACCTTGCGCAGCTCGATCCTGGAGATCTCCAAAGAATTTCACAACACAGGTAAGGACCAGATAGGGTTTTCCAACTAATCCGCACGGATAGATCCCTTGCGCACAGGGGATCTCCAAAGGTGAGGGGAAGAACCTGCAGCTGCCGAGATTAGCCACCGCGCGCCGGCTCCTGCATTTGCATCCTCGACCGATGGCGCAGAAGGAGCTCCCGGCGTCCACCACTCCCCAAGTCCCCATGGCGCCGCGACCTAGAGGTGCTCCGGATCGGACGAGCGACGGCCGGCACCGGACCAAGGGTCAACGAGCAACAACCGGGTGGATCTTGCATCAGTGAACGCCTGCAGCTGTGCCGGATCCGCGCGCGCAGTCTCGTTCGCCGGGCCACCATCGGGTCTGCACGCCTCCGTCGCGGCTGCTTCTGGTCCCCAGGAGGGTGGCGGCGGCTCGGCTTGGGCATCAATCGTCGAGCTTCAGCTCTAGGTGTGCGGGATTGGAGGCAGGGCGAACTGGGCTGGGCAAAGGCGGCGCTACAGGGGGGGCTGCGTTTAGCGGTGGCGGCGGCGGCAGTGGCTGGCGGCAGCGGCGGCGGCAGTGGCAGCGGCGTGGAGCAGAGCACGAGAGGGATGGGAAGAGACGGGGAGAGGTAGCGTCGAGTCGCGAAACCGTCCGAATCACCCACGATCTCGGCCCTGGATTGATAGAAATATAATAAATCGGTGGAAAAAAAATGGGCACCGGGCCGGAAAGGTGGCAGGTGGACGGGGTCGGGGCGGTCGGATGGCACGGGTACCAAATATTATTTCATACCCAGGGTAGAGAATAGTAGTACTATATATATATATTGCAGTAGGGGCCTACCCCTCCTGTTTCCATAAAAAATGCTCTTTTAACACTACTGATTGAGCTTGCATATCACTTACTAGCTCAGCAACTGTTGGTGTAGTAGTTGATGTTACCTCAGGCACAACTCCCAGATTGGGTTCATGACCATATAGTGCATGAAATGGAGAACATCCCAATGATGAGTGATGAGCTGAACTATACCAAAACTCTGCCTGTGATAACAAAGATTTCCATTCTTTAGGGGAATCATATACAACACACCTAAGATACATTTCCAAACATTGATTGACACATTCGGTCTGACCATCAGTTTGTGGGTGATAGGCTAAACTGAAGATTAACTTGGTGCCAACAAATCCAAAAAATTCAGTCCAAATAGTGCCCATGAAAACTTTATCTCTGTTAGACACTATTGTTCTTGGTAGTCCATGCAGTTTCACCACATTGTCAAATAAAGATCTTGCAACACATTTGGCTGTATAAGGATGCTTTAGTGGAATAAAATGTGCATACTTAGTAAATCTATCCACCACTACTAGAATAACTGAATAACCTTCAGACTTAGGCAAACATTCTATGAAATCCATTGAGATATCTGATAGAGCTAAAGTGCCCGATCCTTCGATGAGTGGAGATAAATTCGATTTGGTGGAAGTAGACCCTCACGATCCGACTACGACGAGCGAACCCGAAGCGCCAATGCAATCACTGAACCAACTCCCTGGGTTAGCGAACCTGTTGCAATCAAGATCAGTAACTTCCTGTATGCAATCGAAGAACGAACAAGAAAAAGAAGGCGAGCAGTCTTAATATCACTCGAAGGTGAAGTTCTGAATCACACGAGGACATCACGTATTTGTGCGGTGTCGAATGTAGCTAAATCTAGATGTAAAACAAAACTCAAGTGTTCTTGGCGGCGGCTAGGGGTATATGATAGGTGGAGAACGACCAAAGGGATGCTGGGGTCATGCTCCAACCCTAAGACGCGTCCCTAATTGACCCAACTTGATACACGGCCCGTGGGCCAAAATAAGGTGGCGTAGCACCTGGACAGAAAAACCTTCGGTCAATGATTTGACCATTGCGGCTTCCTCAAAATAGATATGGACATGAGACCGAATCCATATGAAAGTAGACTTCATGGGCTTTCCATCAAGTACTTGAACGCCCCGTTTCCGTTTGAAGTTGACCCCTTTCCGCAGTCCGAAAATCTTCTGGGCTACCATTCATTCTTCAGTAGCATGACAAAGTTCAGCTCTCTCGCACGAGCCCGAGTGATGGGTCCAGCTGAGGGTGGCACCTGGGATGAAGGTGCTGCTAGTGTAGATGTATGCATGTGGTCATTGATGTCCTCATCATCCTCCCATTCTTGAACTGAAGTCGTCCTCGACGGCAGCTCCTCATCTTCTCCCTTATACGACTTCAAATCTGCAACATTAAAACTAGTGGAAACACCAAACTCTGCAGGCAGGTCAAGGACATAAGCACTATCATTAATCTTGGTCAGCACTTTAAAAGGACAAGCAACACGAGGCATTAATTTAGAATGACGCAAAGTAGGAAAACGATCCTTTCTCAAATGCAACCAAACCATATCACCCGGTTCAAAAGTAACAAGTTTTCTACCTTTACTACCAGCAATCTGATATTTAGCATTAGCAGTAGCAATATTTTTTTGAGTTTGTTCATGCAAATTAATCATATGTTCAACATGTGCAACAACATCAAAGTGTGGGGCATCATCAGCATCAATCGAAAACAAATCAATAGGCGCCCGAGGAATGTAGCCATAAACAATCTGAAAAGGGCACATCTTTGTAGAGGAATGCGTAGCATGATTATAAGCAAACTCAACATGAGGCAAGCAATCCTCCCAACGTTTCAAATTTTTATCTAGGACAGCCCTAAGCATAGTTGACAAAGTTCTATTAACCACTTCTGTTTGACCATCAGCTTGAGGGTGACAAGTTGTGCTAAACAGCAATTTAGTTCCCAATTTATTCCAAAGTGATCTCCAAAAATGACTAAGAAACTTAGTATCACGATCAGAAACTATTGTATTTGGAATACCATGCAAGCGAATAGTCTCTCTAAAGAACAATTCAGCAACACTACTAGCATCATCAGTCTTATGACAAGGTATAAAATGAGCCATTTTGGAGAATCGATCAACAACCACAAAAATACTATCCCTCCCCTTCTTAGTTCTAGGCAAACCCAAAACAAAGTCCATAGAAATATCGCGCCAAGGGGAAGTAGGAACGGGCAAAGGCATATACAAACCATGGTTATTCAATCAGGATTTAGCTTTTTGACATGTAGTGCAACGTGCAACTAAGCGCTCGACATCAGGGCGCATCTGGGGCCAAAATAAGTGGGCGGCCAGCACCTCAAGCATTTTGTAAACGCCAAAATGTCCCATTAGTCCGCCTCCATGTGCTTGCTGTAATAACAAAAGACGAACTGAGCTAGCTGAAATACACAGCTTGTTAGCGCGAAAGAACCCATCCTGCATGTGGAATTTACCCCATGGTTTACCGGTCTTATAATGTATAAAACCATCTTTGAAATCATTATCATCGGCATATTGATCTTTTATAGTTTGCAAGCCAAAGATTTTAAAATCCAATTGGGACAGCATAGTATATCGTCGAGATAAGGCATCAGCAATCACATTTTCCTTCCCGTTCTTGTGTTTAATGATGTAAGAAAAAGACTCAATGAATTCTACCCAATTAGCATGACGACGGTTCAGATTATTTTGGGTACGAATATGTTTTAAAGCCTCATGATCAGAATGGATGATAAACTCACGATGCCAGAGATAGTGCTGCCAAGTTTGCAAAGTACGCACTAAAACATAAAGTTCGTTATCATAAGTAGAATATTTCAAACTAGCTCCGCTTAATTTTTCACTGAAATAAGCAACCGGTTTTCCTTCTTGTAACAAAACAGCACCTAACCCAATACCACTGGCATCACATTCTAGCTCAAATGTTTTACTAAAATCAGGCAATTGCAAGAGAGGAGCATGCGTTAACTTATCTTTCAAAGTGGTGAAGGCGAGCTCCTGTGAATCACTCCAAGTAAATGGCACGCCTTTCTTTGTAAGCTCATGGAGAGACGCTGCAATAGAGCTAAAATCACGTACGAATCGACGGTAGAAACCTGCAAGCCCAAGAAAACTTCGAATCTGCGTGACCGTCGTCGGTGTAGGCCACTCCCGAATTGCATCAATCTTGCTGCTATCCACCTCAATACCCTGTGGAGTAATAACATAACCAAGAAACACGTTGTGTGCAAAAGATGCATTTTTCCATGTTAGGAAACAAGTGAGCAGCATGCAACCTATTAAAAACAGCACTCAAATGTTCTAAATGCTCTTCCATAGACTTTATGTAAATCAAGATATCATCAAAATATACAACAACAAACAAACCTATAAAATGCCTGAGAACTTCATTCATCAAACGCATAAAAGTGCTGGGAGCATTAGTCAATCCAAAAGGCATAACCAACCATTCATACAAGCCAAATTTAGTTTTAAAAGCCGTTTTCCATTCATCTCCTAATTTCATGCGAATCTGATGGTAACCACTACGCAAATCAATCTTAGTAAAAATAATGGCACCACTATCATCAAGGCGTGGTATAGGATATCGATAACGAATGATGATGTTATTAGTAGCACGACAATCTACACACATACGCCACGATCCATCCTTCTTTGGAACAAGTAACACTTGAACGGAGCAAGTGCTAAGAGACTCACGAATGTAACCCTTGTCAAGCAACGCCTGTACCTGGCGCTGAATCTCTTTCATCTCGTCCGGATTTGTGCGGTAAGGGGCGCGGTTTGGAAGCTGTGCGCCTGGAATGAATTCGATCTGGTGCTCAATGCCACGAAGTGGAGGTAGTCCTGATGGTAAATCTTTGGGAAAAACATCAGTGTACTCCTGCAAAAGGTTAGCAACCGCAGGGGGAATATCCAAAGATGGTACATCATCAAGTGAAAGGAGCACACTAGAACATACAAGTGCATAGCAAGGTAGCTCATCAACACATAGATCATCAAAATCAGCACGTGCAGCAAATAAAACAGGCGCATTCAACTTGATTTCAGAAGGTGCTGAATTTGATGGTGATGGTGCAAGTTGTTTAGCATTTTTAGCGGCTCGAGCAAGGTCATCTTTAACAATTTGTTTAGGTGTCATGGGATGTATAATTATTTTCTGACCTTTAAACATGAGAGAATAATGGTTCGAACAACCATGATGCAAGCTATCAGTATCATATTGCCAAGGTCTACCAAGTAACAAAGAACATGCCTCCATAGGAATAACATCACAATCAACAAAATCAGAATACGCACCTATGGAGAACAGAACACGCACCGACTGTGTTACTTTAATCTTTCTACCATCATTAAGCCACTGAATATGATAGGTATGCGGATGCTTACGAGTGGGTAACGACAACTTCTCTACCAGCGTAGTACTCGCCAAGTTGTTGCAGCTACCGCTATCAATGATGATGCAAATCGACTGCTCCTGCACAACACCCTTTGTATGGAAAAGAGTGTGTCGCTGATTTTTCTGGCGGGGCGACCTGTGTACTAAGAACACGCTGCACAACAAGACTTTCATACATATCTGTGTCACCGGGAATAGCATGGACTGTCTCATTATCTGCATGGTTAGTGGCAATCATAGTATGGTGAGGTTCATCAGAATCACTAGCGGAAGAGTACTCACCATCGTCACGTATGATCAAAGCACGCTTGTTGGGGTAGTCCCGAAGCATGTGCCCAAAGCCTTGGCAACGAAAACACCAAACATCCCGTGTACATCCTGAGGAGGGAGTTGCGCCTGGTGCTAGGGATGCTGCAGGTTTCATCGTCTTGTCGCGCGATGTAGTGCTAGGTGTAGAGGGCGCTGGAGTGGGAGACGTGGAGCTGGACGACGGGCTTCTTCCTGCAAAAGGGTTAGTATATGTCTTCGAGCAGCGTCCCTACACTTCACATTCAGCTTTGCAAGCATATTCAAATAATGTGGTCATATCATTATACTCCTTATAATCAATTATATCATGAATTTCCCTGTTCAACCCACCACGAAATCGTGCCATAGCAGCATTATCCTATTCAAACAAACCACAACGAATCATACCCTTTTATAACTCTTGGTAATAGTCCTCAACGGATCATTGGCCTTACTGGAATCGTTGCATGGTGTTAAGCAAATCTCGGGCATAATAAGAAGGAACAAAACGATGTCGCATAGCAGCCTTTAATTGAGCCCAAGTAGAAGGAACAACAGTGGGATGTTTAAGCTTATATTCATGCCACCAAATTAAAGCAAACTCAGTAAATTCACTAATAGCAGCCTTAACTTGAGACGTAGCAGGAATATCATTGCATGAAAATTTTTGTCCAACCTCTAACTCCTAATCAAGATATGCAGCAGGATCATATTTGTCATTAAAAGGAGGAATCTTAAATTTAATCTTATCAAATGAATCATTAACCAGATTATGTACCACACAGCGGGCACGAGAGCGGTGGTCTCCATCCTCATACTCCGTGTCACCACCATAACCCTTCTGCAATTCCGTGAGCATCGCGTTCATCGCGTCAAGCCGAGCCGTAAGGGTGTCGATTGTACACTTGGCGGCTGTCTGAGCAAGGTCAATCTGGTCTAGACGCTCGGCGGATGAGGAGACCGCGGAATCAACTCGCTCATGCAGTGTCTTCATATCATCTTTAAGGCCATCAACGTTGGCCCTCATGCCTTGCAGCTTGGAGTCCATCTTGTCGTCGTCTCCTGACATGGTTAGCGCAAATATAAAAACAAATCCTACGACAACAAAGGTGTGGGTGGAATGCTCACAAAGATGTTGCGATCAAGTTCTTATCCGTTCTTACCAAGTAACAGGGGCGACCGAAAAAAAAGAAACAAGTAGCACCTGTGAGAGATTGGTGCAGCGATTGCCTGGAGAAACAAAAGTCTGCTCGTCGTAGAAATATGTGTAGTTCTGGGTAGGCTGCACAAGTCAAGGATTAGCACAATCAAACAATAATGCAAAGCTGAATTATAGTGCTAAACACGTAACAAAGCTGCTGGAAACAAAGTGCAAAAGATGAACAAGAAATTTGAGAGGAAAAGGGGAAAAAATCAAGAAAGGAAAAAAAGGCAGCCAATGCCGAGGCGTCCTGCACAAAGGACCGATCCTGTCTAGATAGAACCGATTAGAGGAGGTCAACTCCTTTTCCGTTTCCTTTTGTTTTTTGTTTCTTTTTTTTCTCATTTTTTTAATTACTTTCCAAAAAACAAACAGGAGGCGCGACCAGGAGGTGATCTCGGAGGCGCGATTAGGGAGATGGGGGGTCAGCGACCCACGCGCGGTCCCTGGGGCGCGATGCAGGCGGTGCGTCCCAGGGAAGGTGATTGGCGTGTGTTGTCTTTCGTGTCTTTCCATTCCCCTTTTTGTTTTGAGTCCTTTCCCTTTTTTATTCTTCGAAACAACAACTGAAAGGGAGGTGCGGTCAGGGGCAGGGCGCAATCCAGAATATGCGCTGATCAGATCGGGGGATCGTGATCGGCGCTTGGTGGACGGTGAATGGCGGCGGAAAGAAAAACAACAGGGACGAAACAAGGATTTGAGAAAGAAAAACAGAAAAACAAGGATTAGACACCAAGTAACCAGCAACAATTGAACGCGTAAGCACACAAATTCAACAAAGCAAATTATTGAAAGAGAGTGCAAGGCTAAAAAGGGTGCTAGGACAAGGATCTAACCTGATAAATTTTTGTTTTGGTTTTGTGGACTGTAGGTAATGAAAAACACTCGAGAAACTCACCGATCAACCTGGACTTTTGATACCCCTTGATAGAGCTGAAGTGCCCGATCTTTCGATGAGTGGAGATAAATTCGATTTGGTGGAAGTAGACCCTCACGATCCGACTACGACGAGCGAACCTAAAGCGCCAATGCAATCTCTGAACCAACTCCCTGAGTTACCGAACCTGTTGCAATCAAGATCAGCAACTTCTTGTACGCAATCGAAGAATGAACAAGAAAAAGAAGGCGAGCAATCTTAATATCACTCAAAGGTGGAGTTCTGAATCACATGAGGACAACACGTATTTGTGCGGTGTCGAATATAGCTAAAGCTAGATTAAAACAAAACTCAAGTGTTCTTGGCGGCGGCTAGGGGGTATATGATAGGTGGAGAATGACCAAAGGGGTGTTGGGGTCGTGCTCCAAACCTAGGACACGTCCCTAATGGACCCAACTTGATACACGGCCCGTGGGCCAAAATAAGGTGGCGCAACACTTGGACAGAAAAACTTTTGGTCAATGATTTGACGATTGCGGCCGCCTCATAATACATATGGACATGAGACCAAATCCATATGAAAGTAGACTTCATGTGCTCTCTATCTAGTACTTGAACACCCCAAGCGGAGTCCATATGAAGTCGTGGCGGCCATTTGAAGTTGACCCTTTTCTGCAGTCCGGAAATCTTCTGGGCTGTCATTCTTCACTAGCATGAAAAAATTCAGCTCTCTCGCACGAGCACAAGTGATGGGTCCAGCTGAGGGTGGCGCCCGGGATGAAGGTGCTGCTTGTGTAGATCTACGCGTGTGGTCATTGATGTCCTCATCAATATCTCTCCAAGCACCTTTAGGAACTGGTAAAGGTTGCAATAAGCCAGCAGGATGGGTATTTGTATGTTTTGCTTGTTGGCAAATAACATATTGCCTCACAAAATCTTCCACTGTTTGCTTGAGCCTTGTCCACTGAAATAAATTCTTGACCCTCTGATATGTAGCTTGAATACCAGAATGACCCCCGATGGCACTAGCATGGAAAGCTGCTACTATTTTGGTCTGGGGCTGCCGCCACCGCTCATCGCCGTGCCTGCTGCCCCGCTGCCGCGCAACACCACCAAAGCACGCCCACGCCTCCACTCCAGCCTCCCAGCGCCCCAGCCGCTCTTCTCCGCCACTGTCATCGCCGGCATTGGTGAAGACAGGGCCGCCGCCGCGCCGCTCCGCCGCCCGCCGCCGTCGCACCGCCTCCGGCCACCCTTCCTGCACGAGATCGGCTCGAGGTGAGGCGGTGAGTCTGTTCCGCATGATCTCGTTGAGCCCCGCGGTCCCACCTCGCCGGAATCCGGCCAGAATCGCCACCGGCCGTGGTCCAGGGACCACATTGCAAAAGTTTAGAAGTTTTCAGGGGCCTTAGTGCAAGTTTCCAGGGGTCTGGTTGTGAATAGATTGTTTAGATCTAGGTTTGAAATCCTAAAAATTCAAAAATCGGTTAAAAATCGTAGAAAAATCAGAAAAATGCAAACCCAATTTTGTTGAGCTCTCTGTGCTGAGATCTAACTTTTATAGATTTTAAATTAAGTTCAAATCTGTTCAAACTTAATTTTGTGCATAGTTTGTATTCTACTACTTTGTTTGTACTAATTTTTGGATATGTTGTAGCTTATGAAATTTTTAGGCTCCTGTAAAAAGTTGGCACAAAGTTACACAATAGATTTCGAGCTATTAATTACTTAGGCTGGCAGTGCACGTTTGGTTCAGCAATTTTAATAATTAATCTGTGCAGCTTCTGGGTCAAATCTTTTTGCAGTAGCTCTGTGGTAACTTGATGCATGTCTGGTAAATATTAGAGCTTAGATTGAGCTGGCTAACTTACACTTTTATTTAGCACCATTTTAAATCTAGTAAATTCAAACAGCAACATCCTTTGATCTTTTGAAGCTACCCTTTGGCATGTAAACTAGTTTCGACCAGTATAGGCTCCGGTAGAAATCTAAGGGCCAATTGCTGTTAGTATGATTTATTAGGATATATTCTTGATAATAGTGTGCTGATCTTGTTTGATTTATTGTGGTATTTATATGCATGATCTTGGTCTGATTTTTGGTCAGAAAATCAAACAACACACCTAGAGCATACTGTAATTTTCTCACATTAAACTAATGAGTTAAACTGCCAGAATAAATCGTTAAAGTTCATGGCTTAAAAGGGCTAAATCGAAATAAATCACCTTTTAAGCTAATGGAATAAAGTGAACAAATCATCACACACACCCTTGCTGTTTTGTGAAGAAAACAAAGTTAGGAACTTAATAGATGCGTACACAATCACCACCACCCACCCCTAGTACTTTAATGAGTAATCACAAACATAAGTAAAGAAAGGGAAGGTCAGACCAAAATTGTCTAGGTGAATGTGCCATCTCATACACTACGGGTCTATCATTATGCAAGTATGATGACTCGATATAAGATCACCTCTTATGCATGTGCATTCCGTGTAGAACAAGAACTCGCAGACGGTGACTACGAGTTGGTGCCAACTGGAGAAGAAGGACAGGCCTCGGGAGACGTGAATGTGATCCAGGTGGAAGACGAACCGAACCCCGCCGCCGAGAACACCCAAGCTAACCACGTGCCCGAAGGTAAGCCCCGGAGCATGTCCCATGTTTTGAATATATGCAACTATGTTTTGCTAAGTTTATGTTTGTGCATTTACGTTCAGGAGTTGAATTGAAACCTTAGTTGCATGATCCTAGGTACCTATGCCATGCAATACTGGTATGATAGGACGATAGTTGCCATGCTATAAGGACCCGGTAAAAGTCGAGTGATTTCCTGTCACTCGCGAGATATTGGAATCAACTGCTTACTTATGTTGGAATCATAAGGAGGACGGGGGGGAGGGGGGAGGGGGATTTTTGTCATGTAGATGCCCCGTCCGTGTATGCTAAAATTGTTTAAGGTCGAAAGGTACGGTACTGCTGGTTAAGTTTTTGAACGTACCAAGCACTTGTCGATTCTATGGGGTCGGTAAGTTTAGTACCTACATGAATCCGGTGTGCGGACTTTTTCCTGCTCCTATCGGGAACTTCTTCCCCAAGCCTCGAACATGTGGGTACGAAGGGCGCAAGTGTTCGGTTCGGCCGACTTTGGACTTCATATGCCAGGGGGAGTTTGGCTCTGGACGCAACTGGAGGACTGCTGGGAACTACCTGGTATCGCTAGCCTATGGCAGAGTGCGATGATCCGTGTGTTTGGGTTTTCCACCTTGCAAGGTTAAAATCGGTTCGAACTGTCTGTTTCTCGCAGCTAATGAGACTACTTGACCTCTGTGCCGCATTGAGTAAGAAGTGGAACATGACGATGGAAAGAAACTTGATGCTTGCATAATTGCTTACTCCACTTGTTTGGTTAGTACAGGTTGCTTACCTAGAATGGTTAACTTGAACTAAAACTAGATGCTAAATTTTTGAAAGCAAGGACCTACTCTTAGTCGCTCTTTGGCAAAACAAACCCACCAGCCAAAAGCCTTGCATGTCTAGAAATTGGTGCTGTAGCTGACACCCGACGGTTAAGTCTTGCTGAGTATTAGCATACTCAGCCTTGCTTGTGGAATTGTTTTCCGGTAGTGCTCTCGAGGAGATGGTTGCAGGTGTTACCTGGCCAACCACCCTTCCTCCTGGCTGGACTGTTGTTTGGGACAAGGATGCTTCCGAGTGATGTCACGACGGCTTCACATGATGTCACGGTTATTTCGAATAATTAGTTGTTTCCGTTGCTTTGCAAAACTTTGAGACACCGTTACTTCATGCATTTGTACTATTTGTAATAAAGTACCTCAATTGGGACCTTTTTATTAATTGTGGATTGTTGTAATCTCTAGGACTCACCTTCGAGTGAGTAATTGCATGACTCGTTTCGATCGAAGTAATTGTTCGTGGTTTCATCGGGCTCGACCCGACAGATCGACAGCTTAATCTGTTTTAATTGTGTGATGACCAATGTAAGGTTAGCGCACTTAAGCCGGATTAAATTGAGCGGTTCTGCCACACTTCACTCCCGTCGTCCCTGGATAAACCAGAGCCGTTTCTAATACACTTCTCGTTCCTCGTGGATTCGATACCCTGGAATACTCCTAGGTGAAAGCTACATCGGCATCTGTACGCTTGCGGATTTATCTGTTAGGCTAAGGAATGCCAACAATGTGTAAACTGTAGGAAGCTGCTAGCGCTAGCAGTACTCTAATGGTAGCAATCCGGGCTACAGGAGAGTATGTATCAAAGAATCCTCTCCTTCTTTTTGGGTGTAACCATTGGCCACAAGTTTTGCCTTGTACTTTTCAATTGTACCATCAGGCCTCATTTTCTTTTTAAAAATCCCCTTGCATCCAACTGCTTTACACCCGCTTGGACAATCAGTGATCTCCCAAGTCCCATTGGACATGATGGAGTCCATCTCACTATGGACTGCGTCTTTCCAATACTCTGCATCAGGAAATGCATAAGCCACTGAAAAGGTTTTTTGGCACGTCATCCACAAGATAAACAATAAAGTCATCACCAAAGGGTTTCGCAACCCTTTGTCTCTTACTTCTGCATGGAGTATCATCGACTTTATCATCATCTTCATCGGATGTAACCGGTTTACTATCCGAATCAGGTGAAGTATTTGTTTCAGGTTGAGCGTAAACCTGAGTTTCACTACTACTTGCTGCTTTCATAGGATACACTTCCTCAAAGAATGTAGCATCACGTGACTCCATGATTTTGTATACGCTCACATCAGGAAAATCTGAATTCACAACTAAAAATCAATAAGCCGTGCTGTTTTGTATGCAACCCAAAAATACACAATCAACTGTTTTGGGTCCAAGCTTTCTCTTTTTCGGCGCTGGTATATTGACTTTAGCCAAACAACCCCACGTGCGCAGAAAATTGACATTGGGCTGCCGCTCCTTCCATCCCTCATAAGGAGTGACATCTCTGCTCTTTGTCACAACTCAGTGAAGGACAAAATTCGCTGTCAAAATAGCTTCCCCTCATCTTTTATAGGACATACCGGAACTCTCCAACATGGCATTCATCAAGTCTGTTAGTGTTCGGTTTTTCCTCTCAGCCACCCCATTAGATTGAGGTAAGTATGGTGGTGTAACTTCATGGATTATACCATGTTCAGCACAGAACTGAGAGAACTCATTGGAGATGTATTCTCCTCCACAATCATCGCGTAAACGCTTAATCTTTCCCTCAAGTTGGTTCTCAACCTTGGCCTTAAAGATCTTAAAATAGTAGAGAACTTCATCTTAAAAATAACGTGTAGCATCATCTATTAATGTCATAACATATCTTTTGCCTCCTCTAGTTAACAATCCATTCATCTCAAATAGATCAGAATGAATAAGATCTAATGGTGCCAAATCTCACTTTTCCTCTAAACACTTAAAAGGTTTTCGAGGTTGTTTTGCTTGCACACATGATGGGCACTTTGATCCTTTGACTACATCGAATTTCGGAATCAACTCTAATCTGGACATTCTAGCAATGGTGTCAAAATTAATATGATAGAAACGAGAGTGCCACACATTGAACTCACAAATTTTATTCATGGTTGCAACATTCAAATGAAAGTTTGACTCAATAGTGTTTAAGCGTGAAGGACCGAAACGGCGACCAGAGAGGGGGGGAGTGAATGGGAGCCGATAAAAATTCTTTCCAACCAATCCGGCTATTTTCCCAAATCAACTCCCAAACCTCTGAAAGCGATCTTGCCAAGATCACGTAGCCACTGTCAAGCTACTGACCCTAGGAACAAGAAATACGCAGCGGAACTCGAAACAATCAAAACGAACACAAAACAGCCCGAAACAAGACTCGATCCAACACACCCCAGGGGGGGCGGTTAAACCGGGTCAGGGGGGCGGTTAAACCGCCCTGGCCTGGGATGCTCGGGAAAAAGTCAAACCGAAAGTGGATCTCCCAAACCGCTTGAGCTCTTGAGGCGAGATTTTGGTCAGATGATCTAGACCTCCAGTGGAGTGTTTTCCCAAAAGATCTCGGCCTCTAACTCACTACAACTCTCGAAATCTCAGATCTCGTGAAGAACACCATGACCTTGAGTTCATCCCGAAAACCTCAAATCTAAAGCGATTCCCGGCGTTTGGGGGCAAAGGATCACCAGCAAAAGAGGCACAAGGCACTCATACGTGAATCCCCCAAAGAAATCCGAGAGAAAACGCCCTAGAAAGAGAAGAACGAAAATCCCCCAAAAATAGATCCGAAAATACCCACGAAAATAGAAAAAGAAAAAGGAGCTCGTGGAATCAAATCATGTCACAAAGATGAGCAGCACAAACTCCATCACATAACCATGAATTCACCTATACAAACTAGGAAAGATTCGAAGTAGTTCTAGGTGGAGGGGATGAAGGGGAAACTAGTTCAAAGGAGAAAACCAAAGAGAACTAAAGAGATAACTAGAAGAGATAGCAGCCACCAGCCCTGGGAGGGCCTATTAGTAGTCCAAGTGGTGGTGCTCTAAAGACTAAACTACCCCTAAGTGATACATACCCCTCAGGGGCAAATTTGACATTTGGTTCTCAGATATTTTCTGGCTGGGACACCTTCCACTGCAAGCTAGCTTCCCTCCGACGCAAGCCTTGCAGTCACGCCGCGTGTCCTCCGGATCGAAGCTCCTCGACGCCATTTTTGGGCCTTGCCCGGGGGGGGGGGGGGGCGGCGGTTAAACCGGCCCTGGGGGCGGTTAAACCGCCCCTGCCAGCCACACTTGGCCCAGCAGCCCATCTTCGCCACGTCGAGTCCTCGGTCCTTGGTTTTGAGGCCCAAACCAAGGGAAACCGTCCACCGATGATTTTGTGGCCAAATCACCAAACCCCGCGCGCAAACTTCGGTTGTTAGCCGCCACCTTGCGCCGGCTTCTCGTCCGCGTACGAGCTTCGGTTGTGAGCCGCTACCTCGCACCGAAACCACGTCCCCTTGCTCGTTCTTGCCAGCATGTGAACCGCACTTGATCCATCCGGCCACCGGGTCCCTCGAACCAAGCCTACTTGTCTCTCCGCTCCTCGGAGGCCGCCATGGCTAAGACCTTTCGTGCCTGTTCTTCACCTGCACCAATGCAACCAAGCCGCATTCTACACCTGCAATACTTGAGCCAAGGGAAACGTCAATCCACACCACGTTGTCAATCACTCATCACACCAGGAAGCGACCATCCACCGGTCCTCGGACACACCGGGTCCTCAATCTCCCCCTTGATGAGTGCATTGACAACACACATAGTAACCATTGAGATAAAGAAAATATAAAAGAAATTGAAAAACAAAACTCAAGCAAGTGACTAAAAGCAAGAACAAGCTGAGAACAAAGTCACTTCGCAAGAGAAAGCTCCAGAAACGCCGACCCTTCAAGAAGAAGCGAAAGGGCTCAACACCATCGGCAAAAGAGCAAAAGCACAAAGCATCAAACACAAATCTCAAAACCTCCAAATCACTTTTCAGGACATTCAAAGCACTCCCCCTGCAAAGATGCAACTCCCCCTGAACAAGTGAACTTGTGCGAGCGAAAAACACTCGAAAATGGCTCAAACTTTCACAAACCTTGTGCACTCAGCACAGGGGCGGTTAAACCGCCCCTGGCAGATAACCAAACCGAAAATTGCAAAATTTGCACAAGCAAACTCGCAATGATGCCGTTCCAACTTGAAAGCCTTCCAAATATGCCCAGCAAGATATTCCAATGCTCAAACTCTCAGAAACTTCACAAATTTTCAAAAACTCTCACTTTGGCAAAACTTTCAATCTCTCACACAAATCCAACAATTTCTAGATCAAAAGCTTTCTCATAGATTCAACAATTCCTCCCCCTTGCAAAATGCTCCAGAAATTCTCCCCCTTGTTGACAATGCACAAATCAAGGAAAAATGTACAAAATGCAACTACAAGCTTCTCAAATATACAATGAGCAATACAAAATGCTACAAGTTAGGGAAGAGGCAAACAAGATAGTTCATCATGTCACACAGGCATTGCCATCAAGAAGGTGAAGACATATATCCAATTGACAAAGCCATGAGCAAGTTGTGTAGTTTTATCAAAAATGTCACCGCATGAGCAAAGTCCTAACCATGGATTGTTCAAGCAAAAATGAACTTCATCTCACCAAAAACATGAAAGGACATGCATTCTTGACAAAAGATCATTATAAACGCCCAAGTCCTACCTCATGTCATGTCAAAGCACGGAGCCATGTGTTCACTTCTCATGGGAGACTTCTCCGGCAAACAACATGCAACCGCTTAGCACCCATGTGTGCAAGTGTGTGCAATGGTGAAAGCATAGAGACATGAGCATAATTTTCTGCAAATATATCTTTTTCTCATCTTTCTTCTTTCATGCATAGACATCTCATTTTTCAAGTTTTTCAAATTAAGCATGGTACATGAAATGTCTTTGCGACAAAAAGAAGCTTATGCTCCTCCACAAGATAAAGCATGGGCTAAACATTTACAATGACAAAGGTCTTTGACCCAATTGAAAAGAATATCACATCCTAGCATGATCTTAAGCAAGATATAGCCATTTCGGCTCAAACAAGACATGCAAAGGCATTTACTCATGGGTGAAAGAGTTTAAGTTCAGTTTGTCATTTTAATTCAAAAAGAGACTATCTCAAAAGAATATATATCAAAACCATCAAGAGCATAGCCATCCATACAATCAATCCCTAGCCAGCCTGCCTAAACTCTAAAATGTAGCAAGTTGTACCAATCACTGCATATAGGAGAAGCTCATCCTAAGATATGATACAAAAGATGAAATCGAGATACAAAAGCAAGAAAAAATGTGCATCAAGATACAAAGATGGTACAATAGTATACATATGCTACAAGAGAAGCCTCCAAAACTCAGCTCATAAAAATGCACACACACCAAGTTCTCCTCGCAAGCGGGTGAAAGTAACTTGGTCAAGTGGCTTAGTGAAAATGTCTGCAAGCTGGTTTTGGGTAGAAACGTGGGCAAGCTCAATGTCTCCTTTCTCAACATGATCTCTCAGAAAATGGTACCTCACTTCTATGTGTTTGGTTTTGGAATGAAGCACGAGATTTTTGGCTACGCTTATGGCACTGGTGCTGTCACAAAGAAGTGGAACATGGGACATGTCTAATCCAAAATCTCTCAAGGTGTATGTGATCCAAAGCAACTGAGAACAACAACTAGCAGCAGCAACATACTCGGCTTCAGTGGTGGATTTGAAGGACCGAAACGGCGACCAGAGAGGGGGGGAGTGAATGGGAGCCGATAAAACTTTCTTTTCCAAATCCGGCTTTCACCCCAAAATCACTTCCGGACTTCGTAACACAATCTTGCCAAGATCACGCAGCAACTGAGATGCTACTGACCCTAGGAACAAGAAACATGCAGCGGAAACACAGAAAGAATCCTCGATCCAAAAACTTCACCGAAACAGCCACTGGGTGTGTGTACTCGGCACTGCCGGTTTTCAGAACTCGGCACTGCCGGATACACACAACACAAAAACACCCCTCGAGTCTATGTACTCGGCAGTGCCGGTTTTCACAACTCGGCAGTGCCGGGTACACGCAAACAGCACAGCCCCAAAGTCAACTCGAGGATGGATCTCCCAAACGGCTTGAGCTCTTGAGGCGAGATTTTGGTCAGATGATCTAGACCTCCAGTGGAGTGTTTTCCCAAAAGATCTCGGCCTCTAACTCAGTACAACTCCCGTAAACTCAGATCTCGTGATGAACACCATGACATCAAGTTCATCCCGAAAATCTCAAATCCAAAGCGATTCTCGGCGCTTGGGGGCAAAGGATCACCAGTAAAAGAGGCACAAGGCACTCATACGTGAATCCCCCAAAGAAATCCGAGAGAAAACGCCCTAGATAGAGAAGAACGAAAATCCCCCAAAAATGGCTCCGAAAATACCCACGAAAATAGAAAAGGAAGAAGGAGCTCGGGAAATCAAATCATGGCACAAAGATGAGCAGCACAAACTCCATCACATAACCATGAATTCACCTATACAAAACTAAGAAAGATTCGAAGTAGTTCTAGGTGAGAGGGATGAAGGGAAGAGGAAAACTAAACAAGCCAAATAAAAGATAACTAGAGAGATAACAGCCACCAGCCCTGAAGGGGCCTATTAGTAGTCCAAGTGGTGGTGTCCTAAAGACTAAACTACCCCTAAGTGATACATACCCCTCAGGGGCAAATTTGACATTTGATCTCAGATATTTTCCGGCTCGGGCACCTTCCACTGCAAGCTAGCTTCCCTCCGACGCAAGCCTTGCAGTCACGCCGCGTGTCCTCCGGATCGAAGCTCCTCGACGCCGAGTTTTGGGCCGGCCCAGTCGGGTGCATGTACTCGGCACTGCCGAGTTGTTCAACTCGGCACTGCCTAGTACATACACTCAGCCCAACAGCCCATCTTCGCCACGTCGAGTCCTCGGTCCTTGGTTTTGAGGCCCAAACCAAGGGAAACCGTCCACCGATGATTTTGTGGCCAAATCACCAAACCCCGCGCGCAAACTTCGGTTGTTAGCCGCCACCTTGCGCCGGCTTCTCGTCCGCGTACGAGCTTCGGTTGTGAGCCGCTACCTCGCACCGGAACCACGTCCCCTTGCTCGTTCTTGCCAGCATGTGAACCGCACTTGATCCACCGGCCACCGGGTCCCTCGAACCAAGCCTACTTGTCTCTCCGCTCCTCGGAGGCCGCCATGGCTAAGACCTTTCGCGCCTGTTCTTCACCTGCACCAATGCAACCAAGCCGCATTCTACACCTGCAATACTTGAGCCAAGGGAAACGTCAATCCACACCACGTTGTCAATCACTCATCACACCAGGAAGCGACCATCCACCGGTCCTCGGACACACCGGGTCCTCAATCTCCCCCTTGATGAGTGCATTGACAACACACACATAGTAACCATTGAGATAAAGAAAGTATAAAAGAAATCGAAAACAAGACTCAAGCAAGTGACTAAAAGCAAGAACAAGCTGAGAACAAAGTCACTCTGCAAGAGAAAGCTCCAGAAACGCCGACCCTTCAAGAAGAAGCGAAAGGGCTCAACACCATCGGCAAAAGAGCAAAAGCACAAAACAAGTCACGAATCTCCAAATCACTTCTCAGAACACTCAAAGCACTCCCCCTGCAAAGATGCAACTCCCCCTGAACAAGTGAACTTGTGCGTGCTAAAAAACACTCAAATATGGCTCAAGTCCACAACACATGTGCTTCTCTTTTAGAAAATGCAATCTTGCACAAACTTTCAAGATCTTTCCAGAAAATTTTCCAGAAAATGCTCAAGACATTCTCCCCCTTGTTGACAATGCATGAATCAAGGTCAGAAAAACCCAAAGTGCAAAAACCGACGCTGAGTTGCACAAGTCGGCACTGCCGAGTTTCACAAACCGGCACTGCCGAGTATACACAGACAGCTCAACAAAAATGCAAAAATGCAACTACAAGCGCAAGAACCGGCACTGCCGAGTTGCTCCAGTCGGCACTGCCGAGTATGCACAGGCAGCACAGCAAAAAATGCAAAAATGCAACTACAAGCTTCTCAAATATACAATGAGCAATACAAAGTGCTACAGGTTAGAGAAGAGGCAAACAAGATAGTTCATCGTGTCACACGGGCATTGCCATCAAGAAGGTGAAGACATATATCCAATTGACAAAGCCATGAGCAAATTGTGGATTTTTATCAAAAATGTCACCGCATGAGCAAAGTCCTAACCATGGATTGTTTAAGCAAAAATAAACTTCATCTCACCAAAATCATGAAAGGACAAGCATTCTTGACAAAAGATCATCATAAACGCCCAAGTTCTACCTCATGTCATGTCAAAGCACGGAGCCATGTGTTCACTTCTCATGGGAGACTTCTCCGGCAAACAACATGCAACCGCTTAGCACCCATGTGTGCAAGTGTGTGCAATGGTGAAAGCATAGAGACATGAGCATAATTTTCTGCAAATATATCTTTTTCTCAACTTTCTTCTTTCATGCATAGACATCTCATTTTTCAAGTTTTTCAAGTTAAGCATGGTACATGAAATGTCTTTGCGACAGAAAGAAGCTTATGCTCCTCCACAAGATAAAGCATGGGCTAAACATTTATAATGACAAAGGTCTTTGACCCAATTGAAAAGAATATCACACCCTAACATGATCTTAAGCCAGATATAGCCATTTCGGCTCAAACAAGACATGCAAAGGCATTTACTCATGGGTGAAGAAATTTAAGTTCAGTTTGTCATTTTAATTTCGAAAAGAGACTATCTCAAAAGAATATATATCAAAACCATCAAGAGCATAGCCATCCATACAAGCAATCCCTAGCCAGCCTGCCTAAACTCTAAAATGTAGCAAGTTGTACCAATCACTGCATATAGGAGAAGCTCATCCTAAGATATGATACAAAAGATAAAATCAAGATACAAAAGCAAGAAAAATATACATCAAGATACAAAGATGGTACACAAATATACATATGCTACAAGAGAAGCCTCCAAAACTCAGCTCAGTAAACTGCACACACACCAAGTTCTCCTCGCAAGCGGGTGAAGGTAACTTGGTCAAGTGGCTTAGTGAAAATGTCTGCAAGCTGGTTTTGGGTAGAAACATGGGCAAGCTCAATATCTCCTTTCTCCACATGATCTCTCAGAAAGTGGTACCTCACTTCTATGTGTTTGGTTTTGGAATGGAGCACGGGATTTTTGGCTACGCTTATGGCACTGGTGCTATCACAAAGAAGTGGAACATGGGACATGTCTAAGCCAAAATCTCTCAAGGTGTATGTGATCCAAAGCAACTGAGAACAACAGCTAGCAGCAGCAACATACTCGGCTTCAGTGGTGGATTGGGCTACGCTAGACTGCTTGCGAGAAGACCAAGACACAAGAGACGATCCAAGAAACTGACACTGACCAGAAGTAGACTTGCGATCAACACGACATCCAGCAAAATCCGCATCAGAAAAACCATGAAGTGCAAGAGTGGAATCGGCAGAATACCAAAGACCCAGCTCAGGAGTAAACTTGAGATACCTGAAAATCCTCTTGACGGCCTGACGATGTGAAGTCCTCGGTGAAGCCTGAAAACGAGCGCACAGACACACGCTGAACTGTATGTCCGGCCTCGTCGCCGTCAAGTAGAGGAGGGAGCCGATCATGCTCCGGTACTCCTTCTGGTCCACTGGTTCTCCGTCCTCATCCGCATCCAAAGCTGTAGTCGTACTCATCGGCGTAGTCATCGGCTTGGAGTCGCTCATGTCGAATTTCTTGAGGATGTCCTTGGTGTACTTGCTTTGGTGCACGAATGTCCCATCCTTGGTTTGCTTGATCTGCAGCCCGAGAAAGAACTGCAACTCTCCCATCATCGACATCTCAAATTCCCTGCTCATATCGTCTGCAAACTTGGCAACAAGATCATGAGAAGAGCCACCAAAAATGATATCATCCACGTAAATCTGAACGATTAAAAGATCATTGCCATTTCTCAGCAAGAAGAGCGTCTTGTCAACCTTTCCCATCACAAACCCCTTACTAAGCAAGAACCCTCTCAACCTGCCATACCACGCTCTGGGTGCTTGCTTTAGGCCATATAAAGCTCGGTGGAGTTTGTACACTCGGTGTGGGTATCTCTCACTCTCAAAACCCGGGGGCTGCCTCACATACACTTCTTCCTCGATCACCCCATTCAAGAAGGCACTCTTCACATCCATTTGGTACAATTTGAACCCTTTAGCAACTGCAAATGCTAGAAGGATCCGAATTGCCTCCAAACGGGCAACAGGAGCAAATGTCTCCTCATAATCTATCCCCTCCTGCTGCGAAAACCCCTGAGCAACCAACCTCGCTTTGTTTCTCACAATCTCACCACTCTCATCCCTCTTGTTCTTGAAAACCCACTTGGTTCCTATGGGATGGCAATTTGGAGGTGGTTCTACTAACTTCCACACCTGATTTCTCTCAAAGTTTTCAAGCTCTTCATGCATGGCATTGACCCAATCGGAATCAGATAAAGCGTGTCCAACATTTTTGGGCTCAAAAGACGCGACAAAAGCAGAATGAGCATAATGAGAGATGTTCTGTGACCTCGACCGTGTAGTGCGTTCATCCAAGTTCCCGATGATCTTCGAAGGTGGATGATCCCTCTGTACCAGCCGGGGAGCTTCTCGCCTCGAGATTGCCTCCCCCTCAACATCAGCTTCCACTTGAACTCGATCTGGAGCGCGACTCGACGAAGGTGTAGCAGAGGGGCCGTCGTCGAACGTCGTGGTAGTAGTGGAAGTAGAAGGTACACGATCTCCACACGGTGCATGAATCTCCTCATCGTCTTCATCATCAAGCTGTTCTTCCTCAAAGATGGGCTGTCCCAAGTCATCATCACCTGCACACTCAAAAGCAGAAGAGCTACACGGAATGGTCTCGTCGAAGGTGACTTCGCAAGTCTCCATGATTTGGTTAGTTTCAAGATTGAGCACACGATATGCTCGAGAGTGATTAGCATAACCAAGAAAAATTCCATCCATCGAACGAGACTCAAACTTGTCCAAATTTCCTTTCTTCAAGATGAAACACTTGCAACCAAAAACCCGAAAGTGACTCACACGGGGGGAACGACCATGGAAAAGCTCATAGCAAGTTTTCTTCTTGAAAGCACGAAGGAAAATCCGATTTGAAACATAGCAAGCTGTGTTCACCGCTTCTGCCCAATACTTCCTAGGAGTCCTATGCTCATCTAGCATCGTCCTAGCCATCTCACAAAGTGTTCTATTCTTTCTCTCAACAACACCATTCTGACAAGCAACATATGGCGACGAGTATTGATGTTCAAGACCAAGATCACGACAGAAGGCATCAAAACGAGTGTTCTTAAATTCCGTACCATTGTCGCTACGAATAGCTCTCATGGCACCACCATTACTCTCGTTTTTCAACCTCAAAATCAGATCTCGAACAAAATCAAAAGTCTCATCCTTCGACGCCAGAAAGAACACCCACGCATACCGAGAAAAGTCATCAACAACCACAAGAACATACCACTTCCCACCAACTGAACGAACTCGAGCGGGGCCAACCAAATCCATGTGCAAAAGCTCCCCTGGACGCTCAGTCATAACATCTGTCAAAGGTGGGTGAGAAGCAGCAACCATTTTTCCATGCCTACAAGGTGCACAAACCAAATCTTTCTCGAACTTGAGCTTGGGCAATCCTCGGATAAGGTCAAGAGCACTCAAGCGTGTGAGTAAATCAAAGCTCACATGACCCAATCTCCTATGCCACTTCCAAAGCTCAGAAGAAGTACCAGCGATCAAACACCGTGAAGGACCAAAAGATCGAGAAAAATCAGCACGAAAAATCTGTCCCTCAGGAATGATCATACACACAAGGTCACCTCGAGAATCAAGAATTTTCGAATCACCACGCTTAAAGCGAACCTCATAACCCTCATCAAGAAGCTGAGAAACTGAGAGCAAATTGAAACCAAGATTCTTGACAAGTGCAACCCGCTTCAACATGAAAGTGTCGCTCACCTGAATAGCACCCTCGGACAACACTCTACCTCTACCCTTATCCCCGAAAGTGATGTACTGCCTGGACACCACCGGGGTGAGACTGGAGAACCACTTACCATTACCTGTCATATGTCTCGAGCAGCCAGAATCCATCAACCAAAAGTTCTCCAAGCCTCCCACCTGCACAATCAGAACCGAGAACGAGAATGAGCAAATGACTCGACACTGGGGTTAGCACAAAACGAGTCAAACCAGTGTCGGGCCATCTGCTCAAAAGAAGGGTTAGCAAAATCAACTCTACCGCGTGACACCCTCTCGTCTCTCACCATCGGACCTCTAGCACCACGCGGGGGAAAACGTGGCCTAGACTCTCTCCTAGCCTCAAAGCTACGGTCGAACCTCCCTGAACCAAACTGACCGCGAAACGGAGGCCGCCTAGCAAACTCACGAACAGCTGAAACACCACGACTAGCAACCACAGGAACTGTGCGCACAAAGGCGTCGCCTCTCGGCCAGGGTGAACGAGACACAGGCACACTACGAGAAGAGTAGTACCTGTCCCTGTTCCCCACCTCCTTCTCTCTTCTCACCTCCCTCTTCTTCCTCCAACAAAACTCCTCAAGGTGTCCATCCCTTCCACAATGCTCACAATGGAAGCGGACTGGCTTTGGCTTTGGGGTTTCTCTCGGCTGTGCCCTCTCTCTCGGCTGGTAAACCCCACTCCTAACAAAGGTCCACTCTCCTCTGAAAGTTCTCTGACTTAGGTGGAAACTTGGGAGGATCTGGAGTGGTTGTCAAGCTTGTTCAGCAGGTGGTTTGGTTTGGGTGTGAAGGGTTCTTGAGAATGGCTTTTGGTGGGTTTGTGGGAATGTTTGCGGTGGAGCTCTCTGGATCTCTCTCTCTCTCACCACTACTCTCACCAACCTTCTCAGAACCAAGACCACAACCATCAGTCTCTTGAAACTAGCAATCAGCATCTTGAGCTGAGGCTCACGACCAGACAACCCAACCCAAACACTGTCTCAGCTCATCATTCTCATCTTGCAATCGATTCACACACTGTTCTAGCTCAACATTCTTCAATGCAACAACATCACAAGCAGAACAGGAATTGCAATAGGAGATTTTAAGTTGTGCTTCAAGTGAACTAA
>CM027121.1:39024502-39136926 GCA_015476505.1 Urochloa ruziziensis | reverse complement strand
AACGATAGCATTAGCAAGAAATTTCTTGCTAATGATAAAGTTATGGAGTCGATGGCCTCCCAGATAGAAGCCTTTAATTCTGTCATTAAGAACCAGCTGAGCTTCAACAAAATGATTGAAACTCAAGTAGCTCAGCTGGCTGCATCCTGTCCTAACCCAAATGCGGGAAAGCTACCCGGGCAACCGGAGGTTCCTTTCAAGGAAAATGTTAGTGCGGTAGCCACGCGGACTGGCAAGTCCACGCGGGATCCACACAATCCACAGGATGCAGGTACCCGACAGAAGGAAGCTAGCCAAACCGAGATGGCCGCCGAAGAGGAAGACGATGAGGAAACCACCCCTGTCTCGAAGGAGGGGAACGAGGCACCACAAGCCTCAAGCTACAGCCGAGATCCCACTTTCCTCCTGTTCCCAAAACGAAGGAGAAGACCCGTGGCCGACGAACAATTCGACAAGTTCGTCGAGGTAATCAAGAAGGTATACATCAACATACCATTACTTGATGCTTTGCAGGTCCCGACATATGCCAAGTACATCAAGGATATACTTAGCAACAAGCAGACTTTACCCACAAGGGAGACGGTACAGCTGACCGAGGAATGTAGCTCTGCTATACTCGAGCCCCACCTTAAGAAGAAAGATCCTGGCTGCCCCACAATATCATGCTCCATTGGAGGCCATGACTTCGACAACGCCCTATGTGACTTGGGGGCGAGCGTCAGCGTAATGCCCAAGGTAGTCTTTGACCACCTTAAACATATATCGCTTGTCTCTACACCCATGTGTTTGCAGCTAGCGGATCAATCAATCCGCTACCCCCATGGAGTCGCAGAAAATGTTTCGGTCAAGATCAGGGATTTCTTCATCCCTGTGGATTTCATCGTCCTGGATATGGAAGCTGGAGCAACGAACTCTCTCATTCTTGGGAGACCGTTCTTAAGTACTGCGAATGCAAACATTGACGTGGGATGTGGGACCATTCAACTGAGGATTAATGGAGGGACCGAGAGTTTCTCTTTCCGTCCTAAGGAGATCCCCCATCAAGTCAATATGGTCGAAGAAGTCATGCCCCGAAAGTCCAAGATGCCGAGCGTAGAAACGCTCATGAAGATGGTGGAAGCCTTCGCCGCTAAAGAAAAGAAGAGGCATGATCACTATCATGCACGGCGAAGGATATCGAGAACCAAAGCGCTGGAGGAGCAAGCAAAGCGCGATAAGGAGGTTGAATCCAAGTCCTGTACAGTCCGAAAGGAATGGCGGGTAAAAGCAGTCCCGAACAAGGATTCGGAGAGTTCCGCTCAGGACGAAAAACTCGAGCCCTCGCCATAAGGTATATGGTACGTATCTTTGCATTGCATATAGAATAGGTTTTTCATTTCAATTCTTTTCATTCAGCACAGCATGTTTAAATTTTCGAAGCTTGCATTTATATTTCAATTGTGCATTAGGAAGCATATAAAAAAATATTTTTCGGCCAAACTTCAGGCCGGCTGGCCCCACCTAGGCCGGCCGGCCCCACTTGTCAATTCCAGTGGCCAGATCACAGCAAGCAAGGAACAAGAGCATGTGGGAGGACACGACACGAGAGGATGGAGAAAATTTGGCGCAACACCAGGCCGAACGGCCCCAGCCAGGCCGGCCGGCCTCTCACCACCGTTGCTGTCCCATCCTCACCTACCAGAGCACCAAGCACAGGGCAGTGACCACCGACGCACGGGATGGGCACGACCGGCGCCATGTGCAGGCCGATCGGCCTGCCTCAGGCCGGCCGGCCTCCCCCTGCTGCGCCTCTATAAATACCAGTGCCCAGCTCAGAAGGAAGACGCCCCAAGCACAGGTATGCGTGCATCCTGCTCATTTCCCTTCTCCCTTGCCTGAATTTCAAAATTCTCTAAGTAAGGTTAGAGTTTAAACCACAAGGAAATTCTGCTAAAATCCATTCTTGAATCCTTGTGAGAACAAACCCCTGCCGGTTGAACGAGAACGTTTGTGGTGGTTCTTACCCCACAAGAACGACTAACCGAGTTGTGGTGATTAATCTCCCAGAAGAACGCCTAACATCTGACTGTCTAACCCTTGATTTCCTTCGGGTATTGTGAGACTAATCTTTTGCAGGAATCATGTGGACTAAGGCACGTGGAGTCGTGACCAAGCTCACCTCTTCGAGCTCTCGCCGCTCTCGGGGATCATCTACTTCCCGGGATACTATGTCTGTCGACTCAACTCGACACGACACAGAGTCCCAGGAGGAGGAGGTGCCGAGGAACAGGCTCCGCATCAGGATCATGACTCGGGTCGAGCACATCATTGCTCGGACCGAAGAAGAGAGAACGGTGCTGGACCAGCTCCAGAACTGCTACTTCACACACGCCAAGTACTTCGACCCCATGCTGCTGATCAAGACCGGTCTCGGAGGAGACATGGAACGGGCGTTCAACAATGCCGGATGGCAAAACTTCTACCCCGTCATGGAAACAGGTTCGCACTTTCTTACTATGGAGTTTTTGATGAGTTTGAAAATCAAAATTCGTCCCAACGAGACAAACATTTGCTTTCGATTTTTCAATGAGGATTTTGTCTTGACCCCGAAGCAACTCAGTGAGGCTCTTGGTTTCAACAAGAGATGCATCATTGATGCCAACCTGTTGGTGACTAACCACCGGTACAACCGTGCCGCATGGTGGGATAGCATCACAGGTGAGCCATACTCGGGGAAAAACAGCATCACCGCCATCCAAAACCCCACTCTTCGTTTCCTGGCGAAGTGGATCGCTATGGTGGTCCACCCGCGCGCTGATTTGCATCTTTGCCTCTTGCCTGATTTAGAGTGCCTTTATGCCATGGTCAAGAAAATTCGTTTTTCTCCGGTCATGAGCATGCTTGAGAACTGGCAGAGGTTAGTCAGTGGCCGAGCCACAATTGACATAACCTCGCTAGTCACCCGCATTGCCAACCATGTTGGTGCTTTGCAGGGCGCTCAAGTCACCTTCCTTCCAGCTACACAAGAATATCAGTACTGCATTGGTTTAGACCATTTCATCCAGGGTCACTTGATGCGCGAGGGCCCTGGCCATACTCTTTTCATGTGCTATCCTGGTTTCATCGACGAAGTTGAGCTTCCATGCCCAGCTTTGTCGCTGAGATCAGCGAGAAGTCTAACCATGCAGCTTCGAAGGAGGGAACCCGCTCGCCACAGTGTTGCAGGCCCTGCAACACGTGGCAGGCGAGCCAGGCATGATGATGAAGCCGGAACTTCTACCGCGCCACAGCCCGAGTACCGCTACCAGCAGCAGCCCGAGTACCACTACCAGCAGCAGCCCGAGTACGACTACCAGCAGCCGACAGAGAACCCCACGGCCAACATGAACTTTGAGGAAGCATTCGACTACCACCAAGGAACGGCAGGCTACGGCCCGCAGGTCGGACCATCCGCCTCTGCCAGGTATGACTATGAGAACCCGGTTTCCCGGGGGATCGCTGATCTTAATACCAGGATGGAGACGATGACGCTGCAACAACAGCAACTCAGAGATGCAGTTGCACACAACACCGATCTCACACAACAGAACTGGGGGATGACCACGTCCCTCCAGACCGACATCCACGGCTTCTTCGACTACATGCACTATGACCCCAACCAGAACTACCAGTGAGCTTCAGCGAAGCTTGGGGGAGTCTCAGGTATGTCGAAAGCCGACGCCGTTGCCTTGCCGTCTGCCTTGCCTTTGCCGTTTGCCTTGCCGTTACCGTTTGCCTTGCCTTGCCTTGCCGTGCCATGATGAAATGCTAAAAAAATAAAAACATAATAAATAAAATAAAAGCTCCAAAAGATGTCTTTATGTATGGAACTATGGTTGAGAACCTCTGGAATGATGAATAGTTGCTCTGTTTATGCCCTCTAAGTGCCTCGTGCTAAATCCTTTACTCTTGAGTATTTGAGTTCGTTGGCATTTAAGGATCCGCCATGATAAAATTGTGGGAGCAAGAGCACTTGTTCATTGTTTAAGTTATTGTGAGTTTTGATATGGTTTGTTTCGAGGTATAACTGCATGCTTAGTAAGGAACCTCTCGGAAGTTTTTATAAAATGTTACATGGTGAATCTTCCTCGATGGTTTAAATGTCCTATCCAGAGCCTAAACAGTTATACATTTGTTGAAACTACCTTATGCTATCTTGAGTTGCTTTGAGTCTTGTCGAATGGTGAAGTCCGCTTGCAGAAGGTACTTGACATTTACCGGTCTTCCCATCCACCTCAGCCTCAAAATGTCCGACTAGTCAAAGTCCCGCTCCGGGATTGACGTCCACCATCGATGACATACACTCACCTCATCAGAAAGCTCACCCCAAAAAGGTCCTCAACCACTCCATACAAAGCTGAATCCCTCTCTGTTACCAAAGTAAGAGAAGAGATGTATTCGAAAAAAAATGGAGACAAATGCTCCATCTGAAAAAAAAGAGAGAAAAGAAACATCTCAAAAATATGAGAGAGAGAAACAATAAGGAGTCCAAAGACCTTTGAGCATCACACCTTCTCCCTCTCCATTTGAAACCCCATGAATTCCAAAGACCGGAATTTGACGAGTACCATCGCTCGAAGACCACTCTTCGACTCGACAACAGAAGTAACCAAGGTATGCCACTCTTACCCTACCTAAAACTCCACTTCAGCCTTAGTGTAGGGAAACATTGGTCAATCCCGACCAAGAGTGAGGATTAAACACCTTGAGTGACTCGAGAGTACCATCGGGGAATGAGTAAACCATCTTTTGAAAAATTCATATCTCCAAGATGGAACCTGAAAAGTTGCAGGAAATACTTTAGAGATGACCGTTCAAGCTCTCAATAGCCCAAACGTGAATCGATGCAGCCCCACGTGGAACCATGGTATGAGTTCTCTTTTATGCCAACTTATTCAAGTGATTCATTGAGTTTTGGCTTAAGCACAGGGTACTTTAAGAGTATACACATTGAAGCAACTCCTGACCTACCGAACCTAGAGTTTTAGCATTGCTCGAGGACGAGCAAGAGTCTAAGCTTGGGGGCGTGTTGACGGCCATTATAACCCCGTAGTGACCGTCAACATTTCGGTAAAATGAGGATGATCATACCATATTCCATACATAAAAGTATTTTTACTGACAAATTTCACAAGTTTTGGATGAGTTGTGCTTGCAGGATGAACCAGGAGAAACAAGGGCCAAACCTGGCACAGAGCCAGGCCGGCCGGCCTAAGCCAGGCCGACCGGCCTCTCCTGGCCAGGTCTGGCCACGTCATTGATCCACAAGCCTTGCCAAGTGCCCAGGATGATCAAGAACCGTGCAAACAACGTCGGTTTGATCCAAGGACCCAGAAGGCCTAGAGGTGAAAGCACATGGATTGAAGGGCCCACATCCTAGGATTCTCGGACAAGCTTCAACTAAACGCAACTCTTACCGACCTTGGGAGAGCATCAGGACCGTTCCTGCAGAGGACGGTGCCAAGTGGCACCAGGTCCAGGCCGGCCGGCCTAGCCCAGGCCGACCGGCCTCCCTCTGTGGCCACCACGTCTCCTCCTTCGCGTGAAGCTTAAGCAGAGCCTTGGCGTGCTAATGACGCTGACATCCACCCCCTGGAGGCTATAAAAGGAAGCTCATTCACCTTGGGAAGACACACACCACATATCTCAAGTCTTTACTTGAAGGGAGCTCTAGTATCTTTTTCATTTCTTAGATTAGGATTAGAGTTGGGAGTAGAGTCGAGTCGAGCTTAGCTCGGATCTTCGGAGTCTTCGGAGTTCTGGTAAAGCTCTTGTATCCTTTCCTTCTTTTGAAGAGTTTATTTATACAATTACTTTCTTACTTCAGAGCTTAAGTTATCTTTTATATTTCTCTCTTGCTCTTCTTTTAAGAGTAAAGATCTTGCTCTCTTTAGAGCAAAGTCCTATCCCCTTTAGTTTTAGTGTAGAGTTTAGTTTAGCTCTACCGGGCTTTATCTCGCGGGTTTGCTCGCCTTGATCGGGCCGTAAGACGCCTTAGGGAAGACGGGGATTTCTCTTGACAGGCCTCAAGAGAAATCTTAATCATCGAGTGCAGACATGGTGTCTGGCTTGTTGATTAACTAGGAAGTGTGTTGCACCCCACGGAACTGCAGTGGTAGGCGGCAGGTGGTGACAGCCCTGTCCGTCCTTCGTAGTCCACCACGTTCGGGTGTATTCATAACAGTAGTGCTGAGCCCGGAGAACCCCCCTCTCTCACCCCGTTCTGAGGTTCTCCCGTTCTAGCCGTCGAAGCGAGCTCTGTTCCCGGTATCTAAGCTAGGGTCTAGGCTAAGGCTAGAGTGCCTTTTGCTCTGAGTTAGAAAGAGTCTAGGTCCGGTCTCTCCCAACGTCTTTCCTTTTCTTTAGAAATAGGTGCTCCGTGTGTCGCTGGTCTTTCAGACCTTCTATCCGGTCATTAACTTGACCATATCCAACCAAACCTAGAGTTTGTGCCCCTAGGTTTGCGGCTTGATATTTCTGGCAAGATATATCATTTCATTCTTCAATACACTTTAACCATCTGCTTCCCTGCGGAAATATAAATACGATACCCTGGGGTAACTCCCGAGGTGAAGTGCTACAACGAGATATATTCTGTGCGCTTGCAGAATTCATTTTGCATACAACGACATATATCTACGCGCTCTTGAGCGTTGCTAAAACGTGACGCTAAGGAGTGCCAACAGGGTGCCAAGGTTGAGGCGATCATGGAGCCGGCTAACTATGAAACCTTGAGAGTTGATGAGCTTTTCTCAAAGTTGAAGTCTTCTAAGGTTGATGGAAAGTTGATTGCCAAGGCTAAGAGTCCGACTAATTCCCATAGTCTGGCTCTAGTTGGTGGATCTGGTTATGGACATGCTAATACTTCCAAACACTTTGCCTTGTCTTCTCTTGTGTCTCTTCCAGATGAGGAGTATGAGGTGCTGAGCGAGGAGGATCTCGCGTTGCTGACCAGGAGATTCGAGTGCATGTACCAGAACCGCAAGGGCTCGAGGCGTACTGAGAGTACGTGCTACAGGTGCGGCAAGATGGACCACCTCATCGCCGTGTGCCCGGAGGTGATCAAGAACAACTACGACCGCAAGCATCGACCGCGAGACAAGCACAAGCACCACTCCAAGGACGAGTACCACTCCAAGCACAAGAACAAGGAGGAGAACACCAACACTTCGTCGAGCTCGAGCAGCGAGGATGAAGACCGCAGCCACTGCAAGGAGAAGAAGCACATGAACCACAACTTCAACGGGCTCTCCTGCGCCACTATGAACTTCTGCACCATAGCGCATGACTCCAAGAACGACTCCGACTATGACTCCGAGGATGAGGTATTGACTGATCCCACCTCTTTGCATAAGGAGATTGCTAGACTAGAGGAGTTGGTCGATAATCGTGATGATGTGCTTAGGAAGACCAACAAGGAGAAGAGAGAGTTTAGGTCTTTGCTAGGAGAGTCCAAGGAAAGAGTAGCTGAGCTTGAGGCCTTACTTTCTGAGACTGGAAAGAAGGCGATGGATTTTGAGTCTTTGCTTGGTGAGTCTAGAAAGAGAATAGCTGAGCTTGAGTCTGAGATTGGTGTGCTGAAAGATGCTCCTGTTGTGTCTGATGAAATTGAATGCTCGTTTTGTGATGTGCATCTAGCTGATCTGGTAGCTCTTAAGGACAAACACATGACATGCCTTGATGAGCTAGAAAGTGCTAGGATTGAGCTTGCTGAGTTGAAGTCTAGATCTTCTTTGCTAGGTGCTTGTACTTTTTGTCCTGCTTTACCTGCTCAGTTGCTTGAATCTCGTACCATGATTAGTTCGCTTGAAGCTCAATTGAAATCTCCTATTGCAACTTCTTGTTCTACTTGTGATGTTGTCGCTTTGAAGAATGTTGAGCTAGAACAATGTGTTGATCGTTTGCAAGATGAGAATGATGAGTTGCGACAGTGTTTGCGTTGGTTGTCTGGTCGCGAGCCTCAGCTTAAGATGTTGATTGCTGGTTTTAAGAGAGCTGATGGTCGTGGTCTGGGTTCTGAGAAAGCTGGTGAGAGTAGTGGTGAGAAAGAGAGAGAATCTGAAAACTTCACACCCAAACCCAACCACCTGCTAAACAAGCTTGACAGCACTCCTGATCCTCCCAAGTTTCCCCCAAAGACAAACAACTTCCAAAAGAGAGTAACCTTTGTGAGGAGTGGGGTTTACCAGAAGAGAGAGAAGCCTGAGCCGAGAGAAACCCCAAAGCCAGAGTCAGTCCGCTTCCATTGTGATCATTGTGGAAGGGATGGACACATTGAGGAGTTTTGTTGGAGGAAGAGGAGAGAGGTGAGACGAGAGAAGGAGTGGGGTAACAGGGACAGGTACTACTCTTCCCGTAGTGTGTCTGTGTCTCGTTCACCCTTGCCTAGGAGAGAGGCGTTTGCGCATACAGTTCCTTCTGTGAGTAGTCGTGGTGTTCCAGCTCGTGGTAAGTTTGCTAGGCGGCCTCCTGCTCGTGGTCAGTTTGGTACAGGGAGGTTCGACCGTAGCTTTGAGGCTAGGAGAGAGTCTAGGCCACGTTTCCCCCGCGTGGTGCTAGGGGTCCTACGGTGAGACGTGAGAGGGTTCCACTGAGTAACGTTCATTTTGCTAACCCCTCTTTTGAGCAGATGGCCCGACACTGGTTTGACTCTTTTTGTGCTAACCCCAATGTCGAGTCATTCGCCCATTCTCGTTCTCGCTTTTGATTGTGCAGGTGGGAGGCGTGGAGAACTTTTGGTTGATGGTTCTCCATACTTTTTGGATGGCCTCGATGTGGCCTTTGTACACTTTGTATTGTGAGTATATCTTTTGTACACTCTTGTACTCACTTGTGTATCTTTAACATGATTTGAGTTTTATCTTGCTTTTTGGGCTTGCCTTGTCTTTGGGTTGCATTTTGCTCGTTTGAGATTTCTCTTCTTTTTCGTTTTGTGATGGAGCTTTCCATTTGCTTTTGTACACCTTTTTCTAGTTTTATTTTACTAGGTGTCTTTGGTTGAGGGGGAGCTCGACTTCATTTAAAGGGGAGAAATTGCACAAGTTGATTTGAAAAGGAGAAGACCTCGCTTATAGCTTTTGGATTGCATGAGTTTGTGAGTTTGCTGTGTTGGCACTTTGGTTGTGCATATTATGGGGAGTTTGATGTTTGAACCTGAACCTTGGATTTGCATTTTGGTTGCACATTCTAGGGGGAGCTTTATGGTTATGCTTTGATCACGCTTGTGCATTGAGTTTGAGCTTGCCCACGTTTCTACCCAAAACCAGCTTGCAGACATTTTCACAAAACCACTTGACCAAGTTAGCCTTCACCCGCTTGTGAGGAGAACTTGGTATGTTTGCGCCTTTCTGAGCTGAGTTTTGGAGGCTTCTCTTGTAGCATATGTATACTATTGTATTTGGTTTGATTTTATCCATCTTTGTATCTTGATGTATAATTTTTCACTTTTGTATCTTGATGTATAGTTTTCATCTTTGCATCTTGCGATATATCATGCTACATTTGTATCATACCTTAGGATGAGCTTCTCCTATATGCAGTGACTGCTACAACTTGCCACATTTTAGAGTTTAGGCAGGCTGGCTAGGGATTGGTTGATGATTGGCTATGCTCTTGGAGGTTTTGATATGTATTCTTTTGAGATAGTCAATTTTTGAAGTAAAGTGACAAACTGAACTTAAACTCTTTTCACTCATGAGTAAACGCCTTTGCATGTCTTGTTTGAGCCGAAATGGCTATATCTTGCTTAAGATCATGTTAGGATGAGATATTCTTTTCAATTGGGTCAAAGACCTTTGTCATTGAGAATGTTTAGCCCATGCTCTATCTTGTGGAGGAGCATAAGCTTCTTTTTGTCGCAAAGACATTTCATTTAGCATGCTTAATTTGATAATCTTGAAAAATGAGATGTCTATGCATGAAAGAAGAAGGTTGAGAAAAAGATTCACTTGTGGAATTTTATGCTCATGTCTCTATGCTTTCATCATTGCACACACTTGCACACATGGGTGCTAAGCGGTTGCATGTTGTTTGCCGGAGAAGTCTCCCTTGAGAAGTGAACACATGGCTCCGTGCTTTGACATGACATGAGATATAATTTGGGCGTTTGTAATGATCTTTTGTCAAGAATGCTTGTCCTTACATAATCTTGGTGAGATGAAGTTTATTTGTGCTTAACTGATCCATGTTTAGGACTTTGCCCATGAGGTGAAACTTTTGATAAAATTGCACAATTTGATCATGGCTTTGTCAAATGGCTATATATCTTTACTTTCTTGATGGCAATGCCCTTACGATGCTATGAACTATCTAGTTTGCCTCTTCTCTAACTTGTAGCATTTTGTATCGCTCATTGTCTATTTGAGAAGCTAGTAGTTCAAACTTTTGAATTTTTGCCTTGATTTGTGCATTGTCAACAAGGGGGAGAATTTGAGTCATGGAAAACATTGTTGGGTACTTTTGGAAGGTTTTCGAGTTGAAATGGCATCGTTGTGAGCATTTTTGTTTTTTTGTGCCTGATCTGGGCAGGCCAGTCTAACCGACCCGCCAGGGCGGTCCAACCGCCCCTGTGGTAAGGGTGGTCCAACTGGCCCCCCCAAGGCGGTCCAACCGCCCCTGTGCAGTGGCACAAGATTTTGTGGGTTTTGAGCCATTTTCGACATGTTTTCGCACGCACAAGTTCACTTGTTCAGGGGGAGTTTGCATCAATGCAGGGGGAGTGCTTTGTGGTTCCTAAAAAGTGTTTTGGAGATTTGTGGGTGGTGCTTTGTGATTTGCTCTTTTGCCGATGGTGTTGAGCCCTTTAGCTTCTTCTTGAAGGGTTGGCGTTTCTGGAGCTTTCTGTTGCGAAGTGACTTTGTTCTCGGCTTGTTCTTGCTTTTAGTCACTTGCTTGAGTCTTGTTTTCGATTTCTTTTCTATTTTCCTTTCATATCTATCGTGATTACGTGTGTGTTATCAATGCACTCATTGTTGACGGCCGTTATATGCCATTATTGATCGTCAACCCTAGCATGAAACAAATAGCAAACTAGACATAGGGGTTTAATTCTAACTATTTCCACTAGCTTTGGTGAATTGTTGATTTAGGAGGCCACACCTGGATACAATGATAAAAACATGCAAAATACATATAAAAGTGGCACCATTGGAATGCACCATTGCGAAGGCCTCGTCAAGACGATCGAAATGGATATTTGGATGACCCAATTCGGAGTCCGGACGAGAAAGTTACGCCTCCGGGAAAATCACCGGGGAAACCTGCCAGGCCGGTCGGCCTGACTTAGGCCGATCGGCCTGGACAAGGCCGGCCGGCCAGCAATCATCGCCAAAATGCTCCAAACTTTGCACAAGGACCTTAGGGAGTCACCAATGGACCTCCAAGCAAGAATTGACAAGAATAAATGAAGTAAAGGCTGAAAGGCCTAGGCCATGGATTGGAAGGTCAACCTACCTAGGATTCTCGGACAACTTCAACTCAACGCAACCAAAACCGCCTCAAGGGACAACATGCAACCGTTGATGAGCGAGTCGGTGCAACAGTAGGACCGAGAGGGGCCAGTGCCAGGCCGAACGGCCTCCCCTAGGCCAGCCGGCCCCTAACTGTCAAGCTTGAGGTGAACGCCACCACAACCGTCATCAGGACATCATCAGGAGCGTCCACAAGAAAGACGGTGCCGAACGGACGACATCCCAGGCCAAACGGCCTCCTTCAGGCCGGCCGGCCCACTTTTGTGGCGGTTACTCCTCCCCTTTCGCGTGGAAGCTAAGCAAGCATGTGGCTTAACATCTACGCTGGCTTCCATGCTTGGGAGGCTATAAAAGGTGCCCTTCACCCCCACTCAAGAAACAACAAGATAGAGTAGAAGAAGCTCTATGGTGAAGTGCTACCACTCCCATACTTAGAAAATAGGGAGAGAGGTGAGGTGAGAGTCCGGGAGAGAAGCCGGAGTTGTCGGTTTCTCTTCCACTTTGTACCTCGGCAGATGCGGCTCAATTTCGAGTAACATCCGGGTCTTGTTTGGTAATTCTAGTTCCCTCTGATTTATTAAGCATTCAGACTTGCTAGCTTTTGTTCATTGGTTCCTCGTTCACTACTTAGTAGTGGGTGCTTTGCTTCGATATCAAGTGAAGTAGTTATTATTAGTATAGGCGTGGTGCCTAGACTAGTCGTTACCTTGGTTTGCACCCAGTTCAACGGAATAGTTGTGGTAGCCGGCAGGTGGTGACATCTCTGTCCGGCCGACGTAATCCACCACGTTAGGTCTGGACTGTAGGACTTAGGGGTAGGCGGTACCACTCCACTTCTCATCCCTTTCTGTGAGTGGTGGTGTCTCAGGCGCCCGAAGTGAACTCTCTTGAACAAGTCCAGTATTGCTACACAAGTACCCTCTCTACCCTCAGCCTTTTTATCTCTTCCTTTCTTTTTGTTGTCGTCCAAATCCCACATATTATCCTTTCGGATGAATTAATTAAAGGATTAGTACACTTCTCATTCCCTGTGGAAATCGAACCCTGGAATACTCCCGGGTGAATGCTACATCGGTATCCGTACGCTTGCGGATTTATCTGTAGGTCATAAGAAATACCAACAAGCTTTCTGGCGCCGTTGCCGGGGAACGGTAGCTATTCTTATCCCGAACCTAGTTCGTCCACATATCATCCACCTACCATCATGAATTCCACTCCTACCTTATATCAATTCTCAGCTCCAAAAGCTGAATATCTGGAGCCACCACCATCGTCTCACCCCATAAAAAGCTCTGGCTATGGAATACACACAAAATTTATAGCCAAGATCAGAGAGAATCCATTTTCTGGAGCTGAAGGGGAGAATCCTTATGTTCACTTATGGGAATTTGAGCAAATTTGCTCATGCCTCGTGATCACGGGGATGGCCCAACAAACTCTGAAATGAAAGGTGTTTCCCTTCTCTTTGATGGGTCGAGCAAAGAAATGGTGTGATCACTATCATGAGAGAGTGGAGGGAAGTTGGGAGATACTACGAGATAAATTATGCCTAACCTTTTTCCCTGAATCTCAGGTCGCTGACCTTCGAATCGAGGCCCTCACCTTCAAACAAAGGGGAGGAGAATCACTAGGGGCCGCTTGGGCTCGATTTACCTATCTTATGGCCACAGGACCTGACCTAGGGATCCCTGAACCCATCCTTCTAATACATTTTAGAAGAGGCCTCGAAATCGAATCACCCGAATTCCTAGATTCATCCTCAGGAGGATCTTTCACTCATTTGACACCCAGTGAGGGGAGGCCATTCTAGACAAATTGTAGAGAACACCCCTTACATTGGGATCTATGATGAATTCCCGGAATAAATTCCTGAGGAGGCCATAGAAGAGACATCCGCGTCGGGAGATGAGAAAGCATCACAAGAATTCACACCGATCGTAGCACATCTCTCCGATACTCTCCCTGAACCAACACCCTCGTATGATCATCATCGACCTTTCCTCTATTCTATGTTCGACGATGATGAATCCATAGCATACGGTGATGCCTTACGATCACCAGGGAAAGAAGATGATGCTTATAGAGAATCTGAGGTAATGACCTCTGACCCCCAAAAAGAATCCTTGTCCAATATTGAGCAACCTAAAAAGGATTCACCATCGCATAACCCAGATTTCCAATTCTCAAAGGACAAATTCGGATCCTCTAGAGGGGATTCATCACCCCTTAATCCGGAGACTCAATTCTCGGAAGATGAATTGGAATTTTCCAATGAGGAGTTCAAAGCTTCTGTCTCGTCAAACCCCTCAGAGTTCCAAGAATTACAGCAATCTCAAAATTTTTTCTGTGACTCCGAGGAGAGTATTTGCCTTCTTGACCCAGAAAAATCAAAGGACTTCCATATCGAAGGAAAAGATACGCCTCAAGAGCACTACAAGCTCAATTTCGAAAATGTTTGCTCTGTCGACACTCCTGAGGTAGCAAATTCCATGTTGGGTTCGGAAGGAAACGATGAGTATGGAGAATTCATCTTTGAAAGTCAAAAGATCCATATTTTTTTGTGAAAACTCCATCTCCTACCGCTATTAGTACACACGACGACTCCAACCACTGCCTATCTTATCAAGACGATTTCAAAAGAGTGGTTATAGATGATTTTGTTTATCATAAATATTGCAAATCTTGTCATGGTTTGTTGCACCAACCTTGCAGCTAAAAGCTTCATGACAAATCAAAAATCGGTGATAAGACGGGAACGACATCACCAATGGTGGCTGCAAGAGAATGTTCCCAAGGTCTAGCTTATGACCATAAACAAAGCACTGCCGGGAGATAGCCCGGATGATTAGTATTCATTTCCCTTTTGAATAAAAAGCAAGATCATGTCTTTAGGATAAAGTTGTCCTTCGGGTATTTTTGGTTGCTAACCATTTCACGTAGAGATCAAGAAGAACGATGGATAAGTGAAGCCTAAGAGCATGAGAGCTACATCAACTACAACACCTTAGTACGTCTTGGTGAGGGAACATTATGAAGGGAAGCTTGAACTCCACACACTTGATTTGTGTTGCCGAGCAATCCAAACTCCAAGTCTGGGGGAGGTATGTGAGTATCCCAAGTAAAGTTCCTTTCATGCCAAACTTTCTTTGGTTTGGAGATGGTGTTTATTCGTGCATCTTGCCAAAAAAAACACAATAAAACTTGAATAAAGGCTCCCCGGTTCTTGAACCAGCAGAGCCCCTCTTTTGTTTCCACTTTTTGGTTTTGAATAACAGTACCAGCACAAGTACAAGTGTGGGGGAGATCTCTCAAGCTCATCATCAACATACACATTCGAGGCTCCCCACGAAGGTGTCGCACAACATCGACTACACTAACATGACAAGAAAAAAAAAGCGATGGTATGTGCACTCCACCTCTCGCTCCTTAATTCATGAGTTTGATTGAATTTCAATCCCTGTCATTAAAATCAATCTCAAGATAATATAAATCAGGGTGCTATGCCTACCCTCCATGCTTTCATGGTTGGCTTGCATATGATTTATTCCTCGCTCATCGTCTTGATGCTTGTGAACAAATATTTTTAGGGAACCATGTTCATCTAAGTAGTTGACGTTTGAGATATGGCTTGATGATTTGATCTTCGCTCTTAATGTTTAAGTGCTTGGGAAATTTATTTGAAAATTTGTACGATTTTTTGTTAACCTCTTCGCGTTATTGAGTCTATCCCTAGTTTTACCATTAGGACCCACGCGGGGGAGAGAGAGGGAGAGAGATAAAAGCGGTGATCATGAGCCCGGGTCCCGACCCTACAGGGGTCAGGCGACGTAGAGATCGCATCGCTTGTGTACTCCCCTTCTGGACCCTTCGGAGGGTCGGGCGAGGCGGAGTTGTATCAAGGTACGTGACGTGCCCTGATAATCCACCTGGTCGGGCGAGGCAGATACGTTTCGTCTGGTCCTAGATTCTGTCTGGTCCTAGATTGCATTGCTTCTAGGGTCGACCTTAGTGGATATTGAGACCCAAGCTTTATATAAAAGGTTTTGTCATTTTTTTGTCTTAATCTCCTTACTGTGTTTTTATCCACTGATTTCAGGGGCCAGTATTGGCCCCCGACATAGGGGCTGTGATGCTTGTATCCATTGCTGTTACTAAACAACATGTCAATGTTACTTTAAAAAAAAGAAACAAGAGGCTGTGCGGCCCATTAATAACTGAATATATAGCACAACCGAATTATACATTATCACAAGAATAATTACAGCTCATATTCGCCCATGTAACTATGCATCAAAAAAAGAAAAAGGAAAAGAAACAACGGATAAAATAACAGTGTAGCCTCCGGTCCCGAGCATAATCAAATCTTTATTTCATCTGCACAAATAAAAAATTATACAGTGTAGTTTAACCAGAAATGCATATGAGATAACACGGGTCATGTTAAATAAAAGATCTTAACGAAAAAACGAAGTGACATAGACCTACAATACTCTAACTTCAGTACAATTGGAAATGTATTCATGAACAGATTGCTTGCTAAAAGACCTGATCAAAGAAATATAGGCACATTTGCAAATTTACATAACTAAACAGACAAATTATACTGCTACTTCAGGGTGTAGTTGTAGTACAAGTTACTTGTAATTATGTTGTAAGGTGATAGATTTCAGAAATAGTGGGCAACACATGATTCCAATAGGAAATTTTAGTTAAGAGCTAGACTCAAAGTTGTAACATAATGAACAAGAAATAGGTCAAGAACACCATATTCCGCATGCAACCTGGCATCCACCGCATCAATAGAAGAACCTCTCCCAAAAAGCAAAAGAAGACAAGGATGGAGCATATTTTACAAGCTAGAACCTCGAGTAAAGAAGCAATTGTAAAGAAAAATGTTACAGCACATGTACCTAAGGTAAATATCTGATAGGATCGTCACATCTTGCGCCTTGGATATGAACAGAAGTAAAGGCCCTAATAACAATAATAAGAATCATTAGGAAAAACAAGTGCAATGAGAGAAATAGTTCACAAAAAATTGAAAAGGATTGCCTGCAAAAGGATCTCACGATTGTCAATGTAGGCAGCCACATGGTCCTCTCTAATTTGGAGCCACACAAGGTGAGGCTGTACAAAAACAATAAAAGAACGCATTCAAGCATAATTACTAAATGAGGTAACTCTGGATCAATATAAGATTACTCATATAACTCTGATTAAATCTGAGTGATGTTGCACAATATCATATTTTATAGTAACAATCTAGAAAACTATAATATTAAATGATGGTGTAATTCTAGTATAAAATTTATGAAATTTGAAGCCACATTTTCACACAAATAGTAATGCATATTTCCATAGTGTAATAGATCTTAGAAGCTAGAACATCGCATGACACAAATTTGTGTTTTAATTTCATCTACTTGTTTTAAAGACTGTTTCTGAAACTCAAAGATATAATTGAACCATCTGTGTTGCTCTTCGAAAGAGATACAATATATGCCTGATGCTCTTCCTCAGGGCTAGCACAGGATATAGAACCATCTATGTTGCTTATTAGAAAGACTGCCATAAGAAATTATATCCAGCAAAGAAAATAACTATTCCAATAAACAAGAGAGGAAAAAAGGTTCTGAAGTGAACATTATGGATGCTCGACGCTCTGGCTTGGGGATGCATCCAACGTCGTCACTGGATAGCCTTGCAACCTGTACAAGAACCTACATAAAACCCAATAACCCAGTTTAATATCCTGAATCAAAGAATGGTAAAACCAAAAACTATAAGAATGTAGCCATGGAAATTTCAAGAAATTACAAAAAAATAATAAAAGATTTACACTTGCATATCTAGGTACAATGTTAGTACAAATTGCTCATGATTTCTAATACACATAGCTGCATAGAGAAGTACATTACACTACAAAATAGAGTGGATCGAGAAGACATGACATGAAAGGAGAAGAGGATACCAAGTCCAACACAGGCATGAAGTTAAATCCAAAATCAAAATGCATTTAACAACTCTTGTGAGTTCACACTATCACATATAGGCAAGGCAGTCCTGTTAACACCTCTCGCTAGTGTGATAGAAACGAAGGCATGCAAGTTTCGAACAAATGCACTAGAGACAATTCTGAACATTCCTAACTCGTCAATTCAATGGCTCACAAATTTAACTGACAGATAAATAATCTGTTCAACAGAGTTGATTTTTGAAGATCATCACAACGCATTGGCCATGATGAACAAATCCTACAGAATTTTGCTTCTAAAACACCTCACCCATGATAATTGGCTCCTCCATCCAGCTACGAGTGGCAAACAGAAAATTACCAGGACAAACTAAATCTTCTTAGGTAGTTCATATATTCAAAAAAAAATCTGGGTCAAGTATACTAAAAAAGTTATTAAAAAGTAAGCGGATGAGATGGGGCACACATGTCAAGACAGGAATAAAAGAAAATACAAGACAAACAATCCACAATTAAAATTGATTTATTTGGATGAACATAGACCAGATCTCTAAGTGAGCACCAACCTGATAAACATAACAATCTGAAATAGCTCAAAAGGCGAAAAACACAACCAGATGGCAATGGAGGCAGCAATTCATTCTAGAAGAAACTGGGGTGTAACTTGGTTAATTCTTGTTATAACAAAAAGGCGAATATTTAGTTCAAGCAAAGAAAAACAAAAGTAAATCTGACCATTTTAAAAAATTACTACATATGATGTACCTATATATTGAAGCCAAACATTGTGCAATTTTGCTGACGTGTAATTTTATGGGCATAATTTCTACATATGGATCATGTATTCAAGCTTAATTATTGTATCTAATAAAAGGCAAAAATGATATGTTTCTATTAAAATACTTAAGCTTATGCTTCCTACGCACAAATATTCAGCCCCTGGCTCGCCTACAAAGCAGGCACACAAACACCTGAGAAACAAAACAGCAAGAAGAATACATATAAAGCACATAAAAACAATAGATTATACATGCAGCAAATAAAACAAGAATGCATGCCCAGATTATACTAGAGACCAAATAGACAACATAAAACAAAGGCATTGATTTTTTAAGTGAAAATGGTAAAAGAACATAACGGAGCTCGTGCTAGCAGCCATAATTTCTACATATAGATCATGTATATATACTAAAATGCTAGCAATGCTTTGTACTTGGCTTGTTTTCTTTGCTAAGTAATCCAAATTGCTAAGAAATGCACTAGCATGACTAAACTAGAAAAAGAAGCTATGCACAGGGATACAACATATATTATACAATGCTTACGACTACATAACCTCCTAGGCGTTGCATACATTCTAAGTTTTGGCATTGCAAAGTTCTACTGCAAAATCAAATCACAAAAAATCATTCTGAAAACTGAGCCACAGGACTTACACTCGTGAAATATTAGCAAGGAAACCATGGGGGATACTGGGACAGTGAGCAAACTACAGAGGAATGGAATCCTACCACCTGAACCTGAGTCCTAGAGCTTACCAAAGGGCAAAGGCCAAACCTTGGCCCTGCTTATATTGAAAGCATACGAGTTAACTGGGATTACCAGTTTAACATCACAAGTGCTGCTCAAGTTTCCACTACACATTCACCCTCACTTATTTTCCAGCGTAACACACACTCCAGCTGATCACACATCTAACAACGATTAGACACAGGAAATAGGAAATGGAGGGATACGATGCCACAAAGGAATTTGTATGGGGTGCACGAGATTCAGGAGGAGAGGAATTGCAAATCTCATCCCCGCGGGAGACGACCTAGGCATTCCTGGAGAGAACACGCCATCCCAGACCTAGATCTGCAGGGGCGGAGAGCTAAGGTGCGCGAGGCGGCGGGCGGACACCGAGCGAAATCACGGCACTGAACAGACACCGAACGAAGTCCTAGTTGCTTCCACCTGCATGGCGCGAACAGAGTGGGGCTCAAGGTTGGGGGTTGGGGGGGGGGGGGGGGGGGGGCTCCGCCGGCCACCGCCGCGGAATCGCGAGCTCCGTCGGGTGCCGCTTCAGATCTCGTGAAGGAAAGGGCAATTGACTGGCCAGCATTGGACACAAAAACAAGACACCCAATAGATACACTACAGATAGAGCGCAGGCTGTATGGACTCGAGCAGATGATTTGCACACAGATTGATCTCTTTGGCCGATCGAAGGCTCCACGTCGTTGACTTACAGGATTATAAGATCTAAGGCTAGTCTCAGTGGGAGTGTAATGAGCATTAAATATCTTGTCACATTAACAAATTTGCTGACATGGCAGTGCTATTTATGAGGAGAGTGTCATGTGATGAGAGAGGATGTCATGGTGATTACACTCCCTGACACAAGTTTTCACTCTTGGCAACCGTGCGATGACACTCTCCAGTGAGACTGGCCTAAGTCATCTTAGATGGAGTAAATCTGATATATAATAGTCTATTAAAAACTTTTTGTCCAGATTATTTTGAGAGAAGTCTAGGTGCCCCCACCGAGTATTGAGGTTGGAGCACGTAGCCCCAACCAACTAAACCGGGTAACGCACCCCCTAATCAATCAGAACCCGTGCACTTACCCCTGAGCTGTTTCGCTAGGCGGTTTTGGGCAGTGTGGATGGCTGAGGAGGCTGGTTTTGACACAGTGAATGGCTGAGATGGACAGGTCTGACCGTCTGAGCAGTGCACGCTGCCGCAGCCGCCGCCGCATTTTTGCCGCCGCTACCGCCGCGGTTCTATTCCGAACACTGAGCAGTGCTCGCACAGCTCTTGCCCGCGTGCGCGGCCGTAGTTCGGAGCGTCACAAATCGGCCGACGAGGCTGTAGGCGGACTTCGGTGTCACCGCGGCAGAGCAAGACGAGGCGGGCGGCCAGGTGTCGGGGCTGTGGGAGGGGCAGGGAGCACCGACGAGGCTGCGGACAAATCTCAGCCCCACAGCAAAGACGGAGGCCGGAGACGGGCCGCGAGCGGTGAGGTTGTGCTTGGCAGAAACGGCGACGCATGGTCGCGAGATTTGAAATTCTCGGCACGGGATTCACTGACGTTCAACGAGGCTTGGCTGAAAAGGGAGTCAGGATGTGTAGAATCCAGGGTTGAGAGAGATTTGGATTTGGTGGCTTGTGGATGGAGTATTTTGGCCGGCGGTGAGGTCTGCTCGCTCTTGCACAGAGGGAGAAGAAAGAACGAGAGGAAGAGGCGTTGGCGGTCTCGTACCGATCATCACCTCGTCTTTTGCAGCAGGACGATCAACCAGGCCTTGTGCCGATCATTACATCGTCGTCCGCTTCGCTGGAGGCAGGGGCGGAGTCGCGTCGTCGCGGATACAGCGAGAGGAGGGTAAAGAAGCGGAGAACGGTCCGAGAGAATTTCCTTCTCACTGACATGACGGTCCCACTCGTCAGACATTCCACCTCATGATGTTCGGTCCACCTCATCTTCGAGCCCGGCAAAACAGTCATATGGGGTTAAGTGCACGGTTTTTAATTGATCAGGGGTTGCCTTGCACGGTTTAGTTGGTTGGGGGTCATGTGTTCCAATTTCCAACCTCAATAGTTGGTGGGGTACGTAGACTTCTCCCATTTATTTTCTAGCCCGTGCAACTGTACAGGTTCACGTCTAGCGGTTCTTAATCGCGTGTGGCAAGAATTTTTTTTAAAAAAAATCGCAGAGTGCTTCACCCACCAAACGAATAGAACAGGTTCGTTCACAAACGTTTCGAACCAATGATTTAATTATGTGCCGACATACACGCGTGCTGATCCCATTGCCATCGTAGTTCGCCGCTCAAGTTTCCGCTCCACTGAGAAGAGCCTGATCTGGCCGGTTGATGGCCTGATGCCGCATTCACACACTAGATAAATATAAGGCCACCACGTACAGTGCTGTCCAATGCAGAAGCCCACTAGCCGGTTTGCAGCCTGATCAAACAAAGTGACCATTCACTATTCGGAGTGGAGACACCACTCCACTAGTGCTGTCACGATGCAATCAGTGAGTGCCAGGTGCTCACTCCATTTTAGCCCTGAGTCCTGACCGGTCACAGAATTACTACTGCCTGTGTCATCACAAGCTCTATATAAGAAGCACCAGCCATGTTGAAGAGAGCAGCGATAGCAGCATCACAAAGTGTAATCGAACTGAATTGCGCTAGTGGGTTTAACTCAAGAGAAGTCACCATCGACAGACGACAATGAGGCAGCTCGTTGTGCTCGGTCTGGTCCTTGTGCTCGCCGGCATCCTGCTGGAGGGTGCCGCAGCCGCTGGGGAGTGTGGGAGGGCCTCCGCCGACAGGGTGGCGCTGCGACTGGCGCCGTGCATCTCGGCGGCCGACGACCCGCAGTCGACGCCGACGAGCAGCTGCTGCTCGGCCGTGCACACCATCGGGCAGAGCCCCAGCTGCCTCTGCGCCGTCATGCTGTCCGGCACCGCCAGGGCCGCCGGGATCAAGCCGGAGGTCGCCATTACCATCCCCAAGCGCTGCAACATGGCCGATCGCCCCGTCGGCTACAAGTGCGGAGGTGCGTGCATGTGTTTTAAGAATCTAGTGAAAGGTCTGAATCGATTCCTACAAAACTGTTTTGAATGGTATTTGTGAAGTACTCATCACGTGAATTTGTTTGACTTCCACAGATTACACGCTGCCCTGACGACTTCGTGAGTGATGTCACGATAGTGATCGACGAGATGGATGCCATGGAAACAGAAGGCTTTGTGTTGGAATAATAATCGAGAGTGCAACCATTAACGTTGGCGAGGGTCTCTAGCCCTGTCACACTGTTGTACTGTGCATGTCGTGTATGTCAAAAATAATCTAAAACTATGTTCCGTTTCGTATAATATAAGAATGAACGTGTTGTTTATCAAGCCCATTGGCCACAGCCAGGAAAAGTTATGTCACGTTGAAGAGGCCCATAAAGCTCAAAATAGTTTCTTGTTTATTTCAGTTGCTTTTACACTGAACAGTTAGGGCCTCAAATCCTGCCATCCACACTGAATATGCGCGAAAAAAAATGGTGAAAAATCGGAGGGGCCGGGCCCCACGCGAGTTCAGCGCTCTGCTTATCGCCTTTTCCTCTCTCTCTCTCTCTCTCCACCTAATATGCCACTAGGCTACCCAGATTGCAGAGTTCTGATCTTGTCTAGTGAAAGCCTCTTCTTGCGACACGCTACATTGGTGATCTTGTCAAATAATCCACCATTCAGGCTTTCACAGCGTCTTGCACTAGGAAATCATGAGCTGTTGTTCCGGAGAAGAGGTATTGATGATGTGCCGTCCCAGAGAAATCTTGAATTGCGTACAGAATGCGAAGTATTCATGTATATTATACAGGACTCCTACACCACCGAGCACTAACGATAAGTCGGTCAAATAAGTGAGCAAGGAGAGGATTACACATATGTAGGCTGTTAGATTAATGGGGCTCACAGCCCATTAATTAATTAATCAAATAAATCTCAAGGTCCATTTGTGGCGGTAGTTACATTTGGAATAAAACTAATAACTTGAAAGTTGAAAAAGGTTCCTAACCAACTTATTAAGTGGAGCCATGCTGCACCTATTTTTTTTTTTGAGCATCATCACATACTTCCATTAGATAGCAGCAGGGTTACAATCTATTCCAGCAAGCCTAACAAGTTCAGCTGGAAAAGAGGACGACCATTCTAGCACCGGCGATCACACCGACGGAAGCTTTGCACAAAAGTGAGCTACCTCGTTGCCTTCCCGGTTTACAAAGGACAAAAGAAAAGACGTAAAGTCCCTGCATAGCTCTCTAATCTCATGGCAAATTCCAGCGATTGGGCTTCTGTCACCGTCATTCGAGCGTAGGAGCGTCACCAGAGCAGAGTTGTCGAGCTCCAGAATTACCTTCTCCCTGCCACACGCTCGAGCGAGCTGCACCCCATCACGCGCTGCCAAAGCCTCTGCCATCAGGGCATCTGATACATGCTCGTAGAACTTTGCCGAAGCCCGGACCAGATTGCCATCGTCGTCTCTTATTACAGCGCCACCGCCACCAGTCCCCTGCGAATGCCTAAATGAGGCATCCGTATTGATCTTGCACCATCCTCGCTGGCGTTTATTCCATATACCCCTCTGTCGTGGTTGCTGCCCCTGATCCTTTTGTTGTAGACACATAAGATCCTGAACCATCGCCGCAACATGCTTGGCCGCCGCCATTGCATTCCATTGTTGTCTACCATGTCTTCTTGCATTCCTTCCCGACCATAAAGACCACGCGCCACACACGATCAATGCTGCATCAGCCCGGGAACATAGGTCGCCGGCCAACAGATCATGTGTCCATGTCTCAGGGCAGAGCTTAGGTAACTTGCACCCTGTCAGCTCTTCCATGCTGCACCTATTGAGAAGTGATGGCGATGAGAGGATGCCACACGTGCGTGCTCGCTCGCTCGCCGAGCCGAGCCATGACGCGACCGTCCGGCCCAGCCGGACGTGATGTGTGGGTAGGGCTTGGTCGGGTTTTGCAGTTTTTTATCGTGGTTGATGACTAGTAACTGAAGTTATATGAAGGTGTTTAGTATCTAGTAACCAACGATTAAATGGTGGTTGTTACTTGTAACTGATTGCTGTTGATGGTGTACCGTTACTAGTAACTAGCCATTTGATTGCTGCATTTACCTGGGCGTCCAAAGGTCTCAAGTTGTCTATAAGTAAGACACTTCACCTCTGTCTGGGGTTTCCAAACATACCATGATAAGACCATCTCGACCAACCATGCACCATCCTATGTAAACCAAGAACATGAAGTACAAGATGACACCAAAGAGAATGAACAAGTAAATGTTGGACCAATTACACGAAGCCGAGCTAAGAAGCTACAGCAACAGGTGACTTCACTCCTAGCTGAAGTTAACTTCAATATACATGAGAATTTTATACTACCTAAATGTTTTACATTGATTGTGATTAGGTTCATACATGAAGAAATGGGTGATAGCCTGTATGGAGGTGCAACACAACCCTTTGGGTACAAGCAACAGAGCAAGAAGGAGCCAAAGTTTTCGTTGGACAGTTCGGACATCATCCAGGTCAGTTCGGACAAGCATATTGAATCGACCATAACTCTTGATCCCCGAAGGTTCTGAAGAACCCTAAGTACTTGATGGAAAACTGATCAAGTCTAGTTTCCATCGCAACAAACCTCATGTCGATTGGACTTCCCAATAAGGAGATATGATCGATTTAGTGAAGACTGTACAGTATTCCAACAGCCACGCGAGGCTCTTCGGGATTTCAGTTCGTGGTGACATTTGACTTTGCATAACTCTAGAAACTCCAAAGCCCACTCACACCCACACCACAAATAAATCTTGCCAAATGACAATAACAAAGAAGTTGATTGGGGACCAAATCTAAGTATTCCCACGTCCACCACCAAGCCACCACGTCACATTGTCCCAAGGAAGGAAAGATATCAAGTCCAACACGTTTTGGAAAGGATGGATTCGGACTGCAGGAAAGTGCTGAGTTGCGACGGCCGCCACGACTTCATCCGGACTCCGTTTTGGGTGGTTAAGTAGTTGATGGAAAGCTTATCAAGTCTACTTTCATATGAATCTGGAGTTCTAGACTCATATCCATATCTGCTCCGAGGCGGCCGCAATCATCGATTAACTACAGAGACCTTTTCTACCCACGGTGCTACGTCACCTGATTTTGGTCCGATGGGCCGTGTATCAAGTGGGGCCCAATAGGGGCGCATCCTAGGGTTGTGGCACGACCCCCACCACGTCAAGGTCGTCCTCCTCCCTCTCATATACCTCCATAGCCGCCACAAATAGATGGGGTTTGTTTAGTTGAAGTTTAGCCATTGCTACTTCCTTATAAGCGCGCGTGCTGGTCCAGCCACCCATCTTCTTGTATCTAGAACCCCACCTTTTGTGAGTTCAGATTGGTAGATATTTGCAATTGAGTTGCTTTGTTCTACACATGTTCTTGCTTGTTCTTCGATTGCTTGCAGGAATTACCCTTGTTTCAATGTAGTTCCACAAGTTAGGCTCTTATGAGACCCATTTTAATTATCCGAAACATGACATACTCAACAAGCGAAAGATAACGAAATGATATGCAAGGCTTAAACAAGGATAGGCTAAAGGTTTAAGCATTTAGCATTTTAATTGATCCAATTTTAATTAAGCAAGCTTAAGTATAAGTTTATACCACCCACAATTAATGAATAAAGTAACATAAAAATGAGAGCCTCAACATAAAGTAAATGATTTGAATAAAGTTCCGATAAATTAAATATGTGAGTGTCCAGGCCGCTCGTAACCGTGAGCACGTCTATCAGGAAAGTTTTTAATTAACCTTGCAAGGTTTGTACAGCTTTACCCAGCAGAAGTGTCGCGCTTTTTGCCCGAGATTTGCAAGGCCCCATTAGACACTACCTTTGGTGAATGGCCAGGGATCCACTACGAAGCCTTTACAAAGATACGTTAGTAATGATAGCTCGCTAAGGATTCATGATCAACGTGATGTATAAACCTCTCCAATGGGCATACCTTAGCAAAGGCTTCCTCCCAAATAGGGGCCGGGTTATTGAGGACCCGGTGTGTCCAAGGACCGGTGGATGGTCGCTTCTGGTGTGATGAGTGATTGACAACGTGGTGTGGACTGACATTTCCCTTGGCTCAAGTATTGCAGGTCTAGAATGCGGCTTGATTGCATTGGTGCAGGTGAAGAACAGGCGCGAATGTTCTTAGCCATGGCGGCCTCCGAGGAGCGGAGAGACAAGTAGGCTTGGTTCGAGGGACCCGGTGGCCAGATGGATCAAGTGCGGTTCACATGGTGCAAGAACAAGCAAGGGGACGTGGTTCCGGTGCGAGGTAGCGGCTCACAACCGAAGCTCGTACGCGTACATGAAGCCGGTGCAAGGTAGCGGCTAACAACCGAAGCTTGCACGCGGGGTTTGGTGATTTGGCCACAAAATCATCGGTGGACGAAGCCGGTGCAAGGTGGCGGCTAACAACCGAAGCTTGTATGCAGGGTTTGATGATTTGGCCACAAAATCATCAGGAGTACGGTTTCTTGATTTGGGCCTCAAAACCAAGCCCGAGGACTTGACGTGGCGGTAACGGTCCATCAGGAGGTGCCGTGCAGAGCCTGGGCCGGAGGACACGCGACATGGCCGCAAGGTTTGCGTCGGAGGGAAGCAAGCTTGCGGTGGAATGTGTCCCAGCCGGAAAAAGATTCGCGACTATGACAAATTTGCCCCTAAGAGGTATTGTGTTGTATGCTTCATGTGAGGGCGTTCTAGACATTTGCAGGGTGCCTATATATATGAGGAGTGGCTATTGTGGGCAGCCATCCCTTGGAGAGGATAGGTGGTAGACATCTCTTTTGTTTGTGAGAGGGTCTTTTCTAGGGTTTTAGTGGGAGAGAGAGGAGGGATCTTTGATTTTAATTGATATGCAAGGCTTAAACAAGGATAGGCTGAAGGTTTAAGCATTTAGCATTTTAATTGATCCAATTTTAATTAAGCAAGCTTAAGTATAAGTTTATACCACCCACAATTAATGAATAAAGTAACATAAAAATGAGAGCCTCAACATAAAGTAAATGATTTGAATAAAGTTCCGATAAATTAAATATGTGAGTGTCCAGGCCGCTCGTAACCGTGAGCACGGCTATCAGGAAAGTTTTTAATTAACCTTGCAAGGTTTGTACAGCTTTACCCAGCAGAAGTGTCGCGCTTTTTGCCCGAGATTTGCAAGGCCCCATTAGACACTACCTTTGGTGAATGGCCAGGGATCCACTACGAAGCCTTTACAAAGATACGTTAGTAATGATAGCTCGCTAAGGATTCATGATCAACGTGATGTATAAACCTCTCCAATGGGCACACCTTAGCAAAGGCTTCCTCCCAAATAGGGGCCGGGTTATTGAGGACCCGGTGTGTCCAAGGACCGGTGGATGGTCGCTTCTGGTGTGATGAGTGATTGACAACGTGGTGTGGACTGACATTTCCCTTGGCTCAAGTATTGCAGGTCTAGAATGCGGCTTGATTGCATTGGTGCAGGTGAAGAACATGCGCGAATGTTCTTAGCCATGGCGGCCTCCGAGGAGCGGAGAGACAAGTAGGCTTGGTTCGAGGGACCCGGTTGCCAGATGGATCAAGTGCGGTTCACATGGTGCAAGAACAAGCAAGGGGACGTGGTTCCGGTGCGAGGTAGCGGCTCACAACCGAAGCTCGTACGCGTACATGAAGCCGGTGCAAGGTAGCGGCTAACAACCGAAGCTTGCACGCGGGGTTTGGTGATTTGGCCACAAAATCATCGGTGGACGAAGCCGGTGCAAGGTGGCGGCTAACAACCGAAGCTTGTATGCGGGGTTTGATGATTTGGCCACAAAATCATCAGGAGTACGGTTTCTTGATTTGGGCCTCAAAACCAAGCCCGAGGACTTGACGTGGCGGTAACGGTCCATCAGGAGGTGCCGTGCAGAGCCTGGGCCGGAGGACACGCGACATGGCCGCAAGGTTTGCGTCGGAGGGAAGCAAGCTTGCGGTGGAATGTGTCCCAGCCGGAAAAAGATTCGCGACTATGACAAATTTGCCCCTAAGAGGTATTGTGTTGTATGCTTCATGTGAGGGCTTTCTAGACATTTGCAGGGTGCCTATATATATGAGGAGTGGCTATTGTGGGCAGCCATCCCTTGGAGAGGATAGGTGGTAGACATCTCTTTTGTTTGTGAGAGGGTCTTCTCTAGGGTTTTAGTGGGAGAGAGAGGAGGGATCTTTGATTTTAATTGATATGCAAGGCTTAAACAAGGATAGGCTGAAGGTTTAAGCATTTAGCATTTTAATTGATCCAATTTTAATTAAGCAAGCTTAAGTATAAGTTTATACCACCCACAATTAATGAATAAAGTAACATAAAAATGAGAGCCTCAACATAAAGTAAATGATTTGAATAAAGTTCCGATAAATTAAATATGTGAGTGTCCAGGCCGCTCGTAACCGTGAGCACGGCTATCAGGAAAGTTTTTAATTAACCTTGCAAGGTTTGTACAGCTTTACCCAGCAGAAGTGTCGCGCTTTTTGCCCGAGATTTGCAAGGCCCCATTAGACACTACCTTTGGTGAATGGCCAGGGATCCACTACGAAGCCTTTACAAAGATACGTTAGTAATGATAGCTCGCTAAGGATTCATGATCAACGTGATGTATAAACCTCTCCAATGGGCACACCTTAGCAAAGGCTTCCTCCCAAATAGGGGCCGGGTTATTGAGGACCCGGTGTGTCCAAGGACCGGTGGATGGTCGCTTCTGGTGTGATGAGTGATTGACAACGTGGTGTGGACTGACATTTCCCTTGGCTCAAGTATTGCAGGTCTAGAATGCGGCTTGATTGCATTGGTGCAGGTGAAGAACATGCGCGAATGTTCTTAGCCATGGCGGCCTCCGAGGAGCGGAGAGACAAGTAGGCTTGGTTCGAGGGACCCGGTTGCCAGATGGATCAAGTGCGGTTCACATGGTGCAAGAACAAGCAAGGGGACGTGGTTCCGGTGCGAGGTAGCGGCTCACAACCGAAGCTCGTACGCGTACATGAAGCCGGTGCAAGGTAGCGGCTAACAACCGAAGCTTGCACGCGGGGTTTGGTGATTTGGCCACAAAATCATCGGTGGACGAAGCCGGTGCAAGGTGGCGGCTAACAACCGAAGCTTGTATGCGGGGTTTGATGATTTGGCCACAAAATCATCAGGAGTACGGTTTCTTGATTTGGGTCTCAAAACCAAGCCCGAGGACTTGACGTGGCGGTAACGGTCCATCAGGAGGTGCCGTGCATAGCCTGGGCCGGAGGACACGCGGCATGGCCGCAAGGTTTGCGTCGGAGGGAAGCAAGCTTGCGGTGGAATGTGTCCCAGCCGGAAAAAGATTCGCGACTATGACAAATTTGCCCCTAAGAGGTATTGTGTTGTATGCTTCATGTGAGGGCGTTCTAGACATTTGCAGGGTGCCTATATATATGAGGAGTGGCTATTGTGGGCAGCCATCCCTTGGAGAGGATAGGTGGTAGACATCTCTTTTGTTTGTGAGAGGGTCTTTTCTAGGGTTTTAGAGGGAGAGAGAGGAGGGATCTTTGATTTTAATTGATATGCAAGGCTTAAACAAGGATAGGCTGAAGGTTTAAGCGTTTAGCATTTTAATTGATCCAATTTTAATTAAGCAAGCTTAAGTATAAGTTTATACCACCCACAATTAATGAATAAAGTAACATAAAGATGAGAGCATCAACATAAAGTAAATGATTTGAATAAAGTTCCGATAAATTAAATATGTGAGTGTCCAGGCCGCTCGTAACCGTGAGCACGGCTATCAGGATAGTTTTTAATTAACCTTGCAAGTTTTGTACAGCTTTACCCAGCAGAAGTGTCACCCTTTTTGCCCGAGATTTGCAAGGCCCCATTAGACACTACCTTTGGTGAATGGCCAGGGATCCACTACGAAGCCTTTACAAAGATACGTTAGTAATGATAGCTCGCTAAGGATTCATGATCAACGTGATGTATAAACCTCTCCAATGGGCACACCTTAGCAAAGGCTTCCTCCCAAATAGGGGCCGGGTTATACACCAACTACAGTCTCCCCCTCTTGCCTCTTGTGAGTAAAGCTACCAAGACTAAAACATCTAATGAATTGGCTAAGGCCAGAGCCCATTAGCACTGCGGTTGTACGGTATGTCCTGAGTGGTTCTCCATGTTTCCAATTAAGTAAATGATCTGGTTACCGAGGCATTGCATAATAATATCAAGTTTAACGTTGTGGTTCAATTAAACAGTAGAGCACTAGCCAAAAGCTACAACAGATTCATTAACCCATGGTAAAGGCATGATATTTAGGATAAGATGGCTAGGCATGTCCTTAGTAGGATAACCCATCAAAATTAAATATTACATGCAACTATGGTCGGTTGAACATAAAAGTAAGTTTTTTAATTTAAATGGGACAAAGCATGACCAAGGCGACTTGCCTTCAACGAAAGCCTGCTGCTGCCCGAACTCCTCGAACTCCTCGAATTCCTCTCCCGGGAAGTCAGCAAAGCGCGGATCGTCTACCGGTGCACACATGCAACAACCAAAAGAAATAATAAGAACACAATACAATAATCATAAGAAACCAACACATGGTCCACACATATAGATTGTACATAAAACAACAATTCCAACGATATCTTGAACGCGTAAAACGGAGTTAAGATGCAAAAGTTATGATATAAACAAGGTCAAGGACTCGCTGGCAAAGAACAGGAATTTCCAGGGGCCTAAACAGAAATAAAGGACTAAACGGTAAGAATATATGAACTGCGCGAGATAGATCTGCAAACAAAGGAAAGCTCGGGGGCTTTTCTGCAAAACCGGCCGATGGCGTCGGCTGAACAGACGGCAGATGACGCAATGCTGGCGTCACGGCTGACGGCGTCGACTAACGTCAGCTGACGTCAGCGCAGGACGGCCCCGTGGAGCGCGCCGTGGACGTGGTCCACGGGTCCACGGTGGACCGGCGTCAGGGGGGTACGCCCTGATCTAATCCAGGCAGCTGGCTCTGGATCGGACGGCTGGAGACGGCTCCGGCGCGGGACGGCGGCGGCGGTCGGCGACGCGCAGCGGCGCCATGGCCGGCGAGCGGCTGCGCACGCGAACTGCACTGTGGTGCACGGAAGAACGTGCCAAGGGCACGAGAGGGCGACAGAGCTCACCACGAGCACGACGGTGGCGACGGGGAGGCTTGGCGGCGACCGGAGGAGGCGGACCGAGCGGCGGCGGCGGCGCTAGGGTTTGGAGCAGCGGCGGCGGCTCGAGGCGCGGCTAGGGTTAGGGCTAAAGGTCGCACGCGGAGCGGTGACGCGGTTTAAATAGGCCAAGGGCCTTGCCTTGGCGTGCGGGCCAAGAAGGCGGCGGCTGCCGGGAGTCAGACGCGAGTCCGGCTCGGCGGCGCGCGGGGTGGGGGATGACAGCCGGGCCCCACCCGTCAGCTGCTGAGCAGAGGCGGACGCGGAGGCGGGCACCAGCGTGCGGAGAGGGCGGAAAAACGGCGAGACGGATGCGGGACGCCGGTGCTGACCGAAGACGGAAAACGGTCGGTGCGCCTTCGGCGTTGCGCGCGGGGAGAACGCGGGCCGTGTGGAGTTGGGCCGGCTGGCCCGCGGCTGCTGCTGGGCTGAGCGGAAAGGAAGAGGGGCGAAGCTGAGCGGGACGAAAGAGCTAAAGGGCCAAACCTAGACTTGCTGAAATTAAACCAAACCCATTCAAACTAAATTCGAATTCAACCAAACTTGAATTCGAACAACTCAAAATAAAATGCAACAACATGAATGCAACAATTCAAGGCTAAGTTCATTAATTATTTTGGAAAAAAACATTTTTAGCTTTCAATTAATTCGATAAATCGCTAGAAAATCCTTAACGCCCTAATTAAATTCAAATAAATTCTAAAAATTTTAATATTTGCAAAAGTTAAAAATTTGGGGTGTTACAAACCTACCCCCTTAAAGAGAATATCGTCCTCGAGATTCGGGTAGATTAGCGGAGAGATTTGGCATTTCCGATGAGTCACACACCACTTTACTATTCTCTAGAGTTACACGATCCGCTTGATCCTCTATACACTTTGGTGCGCCTTCTGTTGTAGAGGGTAGAACAGGTGCATACTCAATCCTTTCTCCTTGTGGTGTGGTAAGCAATATTGACCTCTTCGAACACTGAATGACCGTGTCAGACTTACTCATCCAATTCATTCCAAGGATGACATCGATCCCTTTAGATTCTAGAATAATCAGGCCAGCCCAAAAATCCTTTCCCATTATCTTAAGATTGACATCACGACACATATAAGCTGCTTTCATTTGCCCCCAGGTGAAGTTACTAACATAGGTTTAGGCATGATGCACATGGAAATACTATGTTGAGCTACGAACTGAGTAGTAACAAAAGAATGGGATGCTCCAGAATCAAATAGAACCGATGCGGGAGCGGAGTGGACAAGGAACATACCAAGCAAGACTTCTGGGTGCTCCTGAGCGGTCTGTGCAGCCACATGATTCACTCTGCCCTGCAAGTAGTTCTGACGTCCTTTGTTGCTCTGCGGGGTCTGACTCCCAGTCCTAGCCTGCTGGTTCTGACTCTGTGGTGTCTATGGATTCCTCCTGGGGCAGGTGTTGGCGAGGTGGTTAGGATCACCACACTTGAAACAAGCACGACGAGCAATAGGCGTAGCAGGAGTACTGCCTGGAGTTGTGTTCTTCACCGGAGTCTGAGGTGGAGTGGTCTGGTTGTTCTGCTGGAAGTTCTGCTGAAAATTCTGCTGAAAAGCAGAGCGCTGAGGCAGTGGCGCTGAGTGCAGGCCTTGATTCTGCCCATTATTACCATTGGGGCCTCCAAAACGGAACGGGGTGTATTGCTGAGGTGGAGCGAAACGAGGGCGAGTGACGTTGCTAGACTATCCCAAACCACTGAACTTCCTCTTCTCTCCCAGCTCATGGCGTTTGTTTTCCAGACCAATTGCCTTGTCTACCAGTTCCTGAAAGGTTGGGAAGGTGTGGGAGTACAGCTGATAGTTGAGTGGCCCAATCAAGCCGTTCAAGAACCGTTCCTGCTTCTTCTCATCATCAGACACGTCTTCTGGTGCATAGCGAGATAACTGAATAAACTTGTCCCGATACTCACTCACGGACATCCCTCCCTGCCTAAGAGCAAGAAACTTTGCTTTCTTCAGCTTCATGAGACCCGTTGGGATGTGATGCTTCCTGAAGTTGTTCCTGAATTCATCCCAAGTGATAATGTCAGCATTAGCATGGGCGGCGGTGTAAGAATCCCACCAATCTACAGTAGTCCCCTCTAAGCATCCAGAAGCATAAAGGACCTTCTCCCTGTTAGTACACTGAGTGATATCCAGCATCTTCCCCACAGTCTTCAGCCAATCATCAGCCTGCAGTGGATCTGCTTAATGAGAGAACGTCGGGGGCCTGTGGCTCATGAACTCCCTATGCTTATCCCTGGACGGCGGGTTCTGGTTCTGGTTCTGGTTGTTGTTCCCCTGATTGACTTGAGCTTGAATACCAGCCACGGTGTTGGTCAAGGTCTGGAGGAGAGCCATCTGTGCCTGAAGAAACGGCTCCATCTCTGGCGGCAGTGGTGGTTCTTGCTGAGGATTCGGGTTGGGATTGACGTTCCTCGGCTGACGAACTCTTGGTGGTTGATCAACTCCTGAACCAGACCTGGTGTTCACCATCTGAGTGTTAAAGATACAAGTTTCAGATTGTGATAGATTATACTCAACAGCATAATAGATAATATCAGAAAATTTCAGAATAGGACAGATTCTGACTACCCCAATAGATCAGGTTTTTCTCACGAACAGAACATCCAGAAATTATGAGAAAATTACAGAACAATGGCTACTAAATTCTTGAACCAACCCAACTTGAATCATGCAAATCGGAGTTATAAAACTCGATATGTAAAATAATCAAGCTGCATACGTCAGACAATAATGACAGATTCAGACTCTTGGAAAGACAGATGCATAGCTCTCTGTCAGGAAGTCCAAAATCGTGAAACATTGCCAGAAATTAACCACTCAAGTTCTGAACCTCACAAAATTGGTTTCACCTGAATCCGATACCCGTAGCTCCAGAATAAATTCAGATAGTACCGAAAGGTTAGGCAGTGACGCGAACAGATTTGTGTTGAATGAGATATAAAGGATACATAATGCAAGATAGATATAGAATTAAATTACCAAACCAGAGATAACCCCAAACTAAAACAATTATAACTGATGACGTTGCGGTAATTACTCCACAACCCACCACAATCATTACAAAGATCCAAACCAAACATGTTTCACAAGGACAAAGCACACGTTCCACTCAAGACTGGTTTTAACAAAAGACCGTAGATCCTAACGATTGCAAGAATTTAAACTCCTAACATCCTATCTTGGCCTACGTAGGTGCGGGCTCCTCCATAGGGTAGCTTCTTGCACGGGGGTGATCGAGCTGGCTACCTTTCCTCATCTTCTCTCACCAAGGCTGGGTCTTTTCCACGAAGAGCGGCCCTCAACTTCTTGTTCTCCAGTCTCTCTGAAATGAGAAGGTCAACAGTGTTGCAGAGCTCATCCGTGGTGCCATCCGCATAGGAGTATTGTGTGGCAGTGTAGTCGGCTTGCAAGTTGAGCTCGGCATTCGTTTGACCTCTGATTTCTTCAATCAGACTACACACTTGATTGGAAGCACACTCGGGAAAGTGACTCCACACGGTGCCTTCCAACAAGTGAGACTCATCATACAAAAGCCTGTTGAGAGCCTGTCTGGCAGCAGCATCAATTCCTGCAGTGAGGGAGGCGTGTGTGCTGATCGCTCGATACTCACACACATCCACTGTTCCACCATTCACATCGTCTGGCCGACCGATGTGCACAAACACATCCCACTCATCAGGGTACCTCGAGTGCTCTCCTTGGTGACCCACATACCCGATCTCTGCTGCATACCCCAACTGCTCAAACAGCTGCTCTAACAAGCGAGGAAGACGGGCGCCACCTCCATCATGGTGGTGAGTCCTCACTGTCCACCTCTCTAGCGGGGGTGACATCGGCTGAACGGGATGATCAGAACCAGCTTCTGATCCTCCATCTCCTCCTTGAGCTTCAGCTTGAGCTTCTGCTTCAGCTGCTAACGGTGGCACCTCTACTTGTTCAACTTGTGGCTCTTCTGTAGCAGCAACAGGGGCGCCATCATCCTCTTCATCATCGCTGAGTGCAATCACTGGTGGCGGCACTGGCACAACAGTTGGTCCCGCCTTCAAGATCTCCTCATCGACTTCCTCGTCATTAACCTCAACTTGATGGTAGAGATGGATGTTGTACTGTGGAACCCCACTCAAACGAGCAGTCTTCATGCGGCGAACCGTCTTCTGTGATAAGGGAACTTTCAATGAGTAAGACATGTGATTTTAAATGACAAGAAGTAGCTCCAAGGGTGAGATAAAATCAATAACAAGAAGAAATAAAATAAAGATAAAATAAAATGGAATAAAATAGTTTTATATCAGAGTAAAGCGGAAATAAAAGGCTTCTAATCATTAGTATCCTTAATTCGACCATTTTCTAACCAGGCTAACGTTCCTAGAGGCAACGCGGCTCTGATACCACATTTGTCACGCCCGTTTTCAGAAGAAAACGAATCATCTCATATGCAAGTCTTTAACCAAGGCAACTCACATATAATTGACAAAAATAAATATCACAGTGTGCAAGAATAAATGGAGAGTATTAAATAGCATTATTACAAGCCAAGGTTTGTCTCCATAGAATAAATAGAGTCTTTATTTAACGCTGCGAAAGAAACTCCTCTAAGACCTTGAGGTTGCCTGGCAGAGACGCAGCCTAGAACTCCTGGAAATCGCCGGGGAACTCCTCAAAGCTCTCCACGTCTGAACAAATCCGGATCGGTCATTGCAAAAATAAATGAACAAGTGTGAGCACATGCCGTACTCAACAAGGGAAAGATAACAAAATGATATGCAAGGCTTAAACAAGGATAGGCTGAAGGTTTAAGCATTTAGCATTTTAATTGATCCAATTTTAATTAAGCAAGCTTAAGTATAAGTTTATACCACCCACAATTAATGAATAAAGTAACATAAAGATGAGAGCCTCAACATAAAGTAAATGATTTGAATAAAGTTCCGATAAATTAAATATGTGAGTGTCCAGGCCGCTCGTAACCGTGAGCACGGCTATCAGGATAGTTTTTAATTAACCTTGCAAGGTTTGTACAGCTTTACCCAGCAGAAGTGTCACCCTTTTTGCCCGAGGTTTGCAAGGCCCCATTAGACACTACCTTTGGTGAATGGCCAGGGATCCACTACGAAGCCTTTACAAAGATACGTTAGTAATGATAGCTCGCTAAGGATTCATGATCAACGTGATGTATAAACCTCTCCAATGGGCACACCTTAGCAAAGGCTTCCTCCCAAATAGGGGCCGGGTTATTGAGGACCCGGTGTGTCCAAGGACCGGTGGATGGTCGCTTCTGGTGTGATGAGTGATTGAAAACGTGGTGTGGACTGACATTTCTCTTGGCTCAAGTATTGCAGGTCTAGAATGCGGCTTGATTGCATTGGTGCAGGTGAAGAACAGGCGCGAATGTTCTTAGCCATGGCGGCCTCCGAGGAGCGGAGAGACAAGTAGGCTTGGTTCGAGGGACCCGGTGGCCAGATGGATCAAGTGCGGTTCACATGGTGCAAGAACAAGCAAGGGGACGTGGTTCCGGTGCGAGGTAGCGGCTCACAACCGAAGCTCGTACGCGTACATGAAGCCGTTGCAAGGTAGCGGCTAACAACCGAAGCTTGCATGCGGGGTTTGGTGATTTGGCCACAAAATCATCGGTGGACGAAGCCGGTGCAAGGTGGCGGCTAACAACCGAAGCTTGTATGCGGGGTTTGATGATTTAGCCACAAAATCATCAGGAGGACGGTTTCTTGGTTTGGGCCCCAAAACCAAGCCCGAGGACTTGACGTGGCGGTAACGGTCCATCAGGAGGTGCCGTGCAGAGCCTGGGCCGGAGGACACGCGGCATGGCCGCAAGGTTTGCGTCGGAGGGAAGCAAGCTTGCGGTGGAATGTGTCCCAGCCGGAAAAAGATTCGCGACTATGACAAATTTGCCCCTAAGAGGTATTGTGTTGTATGCTTCATGTGAGGGCGTTCTAGACATTTGCAGGGTGCCTATATATATGAGGAGTGGCTATTGTGGGCAGCCATCCCTTGGAGAGGATAGGTGGTAGACATCTCTTTTGTTTGTGAGAGGGTCTTTTCTAGGGTTTTAGAGGGAGAGAGAGGAGGGATCTTTGATTTGATCTTGTTGCCATTCTAGCTTTGTTTCTGCGAGCAAGTGGCTTGTAACCGCACATGGTGAAGTAATCCAAAGTTCAATTTCATGCCATGATTTGAATCCACGAGCTCCTTTTCTTTTTCCTATTTTCGGAGCTATTTTTGGAGCTATTTTTGGGGGATTTTCGTTCTTCACTTCATTGGGCGTTTTCTCTCGGATTTCTTTGGGCGATTCATGTATGAGTGCCTTGGGCCTCTTTTGCTGGTGATCTCTTGCCCCCAAACGCCAGGAATCGCTTTGAATTTGAAGTTTTTGGGATGAACTCGAGTTCTTGGTGTTCTTCACGAGATCTGTGATTCCAGGAGTTCTAGGAGGTTTGAGGCAAAGATCTTTGGGGCATAGCCTCTCCTTGAGGTGTATATCATCTACCCAAAATCTTGTCTCAAGACTCCAAGTCGTTTGGGAGATCCATTCGTGAGTTGACCTTTTGGCTGCGTCGATCTATTGATCCGATCGCTTTTCCTTGGCTTCGTCGGATCAATCGATCACTATGACTTCGTAGCTTTGCAATCTCGAGGTGACAGTTTTCTCTGTGTCAATCTATCGATCCGATCGGTTCTTCCTGGCTCGGTCGGATCAATCGACCGCTAGCCTTCGCAGCCTTGCAAACTCTCTGGTAGAAGGTCGATATTTCGATTGAATGCTCCGATCGACTCTCGGTCGGATCATCCGATCGCTTTGAGAGAAAAGTGAGTTTAGTGACTCGACTGTTGACCTATTGATCCGATCGGTGGCTCTTGTACAGGTCGGATCATCTGATCGCTTTGAGAGAAAAGTGAGTTTAGTGACTCGACTGTTGACCTATTGATCCGATCGGTGGCTCTTGTACAGGTCGGATCACCTGATCGCTTTGAGAGAAAAGTGAGTTCAGTGACTCGACTGTTGACCTATTGATCCGATCGGTGGCTCTTGTACAGGTCGGATCAATCGACCGGTTGTTTTCTCTCAACAACGGTCGGAGCATACGCTATCAATCCGACTGGTGCTTTTCATGTGCGGTCGGATCAATCGACCCATGCAAATTTCGCTGATTCGATTTGTTGTTTTCTCCTAGTAGCGGTCGGTTGTTCGATTCTTTTTCCGCTGCTTTGATCTAGTTCCTAGGGTCAGTAGCTTCTCAGTAGCTACGTGATCTTGGCTATATCGTTTGGTTGGCTTGGAGTTGATTTGGGAAAAGCCGGATTTGGGAAAGAAATTTTATCGGCTCCCATTCACTCCCCCCCTCTTCGGTCGCTGTTTCGGTCCTTCAATTGGTATCAGAGCCGGTTAAGGATCACTCCACCTTTATTGGCTTTGTGATCCATGGGGCGACAAGGGAAAAGGTGATTTTGCTTTCGGATTTGGTTTTCGAGATTTGAGCTTGCTTTTGACTAATCCTAATCTGTGCTTTGAGCTATGGCACCAAGCTCTTCTTCGTGTGTGTCTCTGTCCTCAGGTGGAGAGAAGTGTGATGAGCTTAATGGAGGAGGGAAGGGATGGCGTTTTGATAGAGCTGAAGTGCCCGATCTTTCGGTGAGTGGAGGTAATTTTGATTTGGTGGAAGTTGACCCTCACGATCCGACTACGACGAGCGAACCCGAAGCGCCAATGCAATCGCTGAACCAACTCCCTGGGTTGCCGAACCTGTTGCAATCAAGATCAGCAACTTCCTGTACGCAATCAAAGAACAAACAAGAAAAGAATGCGAGCAATCTTAATATCACTCGAAGGTGGGGTTCTGAATCACACGAGGACAGCATGTGTTTGTGCGTGTTCGGTGTAGCTAAAGCTAGATGTAAAACAAAACCCAAGACTTCTTGGCGGCAGCTAGGGGGTATACGAGAGGTGGAGGATGACCAAAGGGGTGCTGGGGTCATGCTCCAACCCTAGGACGCGTCCCTAATGGACCCAACTTGATACACAGCCCGTGGGCCAAAATAAGGTGTCGCAGCACCTGGACAGAAAAACATTCGGTCAATGATTTGACGATTGCGGCCACCTCAAGATAGATATGGACACGAGGCTGGATCCATATGAAAGTAGACTTCATAAGCTTTCCATCAAGTACTTGGACGCCCCAAACGGAGTCCGGACGAAGTCGTGGCGGCCGTTGGAAGTCAGGACTTTCCTGCAGTCCGAATCCAGCGTTTTCAAAACGTGTTAGATTCAATCTCTTTATTTCCTTAGACCAAAAGTGACGTGATAGCCTGGTGTAAAACGTGGGAACACTTGACTTGGTACCCAATCAACCTCTTTGGTCCTCCATGCCTTTCTTGTATGTTTAACACTCTTCATGTGTGTCATGTCCTCATCATCCTCCCCTTCTTGACGAAAAGCCGTCCTCGGCGTCAATTGTACGTGAAACCAATCCTGCATAACACAAAGGAGAACGGGGTTTCAAAAAACAAGGAAACCGAAAATATTAAGAGGAGGGATGTCACTATGTTTCCGATTCATGAAACTGTCATCTCGTATAGAACTTTTAGCAAACATGTATGCTTCTTGATCGGCCAACACGCGATGTTTTTCAACACGATCCTGCACAAGATTAGTACCAACAAAAGACAAAGCAGGCATAGATAGTAACCAGCAAGGCTCCCCTTCTTTGGATTGAACATGTTTCTTTAAAATAAAGCTAGAGAAATTGGATGTGACATGATTATTGTTATTGCAGCCCTCTAAGTTATCACATTGTTGTCCAACCAAAGAAGATGTCAGATTTGAACAAATATAAACTCGATGCACCATATATTCTCCGTTGTCAAGGCGTCCCTGAAGAAGGCGGTGCCACGGGGCAGCCAGGCTAGGCCGATCGGCCTGGCCTAGGCCGGCCGGCCTCCCCCAGAGGCCGCCACCTGTCCACCTTCGCGTGGTAGTTAAGCAGAGAGTTAGCTTAAGCTTGACGCCTGCAACCGCCCTTGAAGACTATAAAAGGGACCCCCCTTCACCTTGAGAAAGCATCCATGAAACCATCCAAAGGAGAGAAGAGTAGCTTAGTGGGTTTTGCTCTCATCTTTAGAGTTAGAGTAGGGAGAGAGTGGGTGAGTTGCTCGGGTGACAGCCGAGCTTTGTAGAGAGAGTCCGGGATTTCTCTCTCGGTCTCGTCTCAACATTTCCGCCCCCGAGGAATATATTCAAGAGTTATCTTCAGTAAGTCCTCGGTCTCTTGCCTTTAGTACCTCGCTAGTTTACAACTTACTTTCAGCAAGTTATCGTATTGATATTGATCTGCGGGTACCTGAGTCTGCGCGAGTGACAGCGACTCTTGTTTGGGGTTTCCTCTATAGCCCTTCGCGTTGGGTGGAGGTCAGTGACTGAAAGCTTAGGCGTGGTGCCTGTGCTGGCTAGTCACCTCAGGTTGTGTTGCACCCCACGGAACTGCAGTGGTAGGCGGCAGGTGGTGACAGCCCTGTTCGTCCTTTGTACTCCACCACGTTCGAGTGTACTCATAACAGTAGTGCTGAGCCCGGAAGAACCCCTCTCTCATCCCGTTCTGAGTTCTTCCCGTTCTAGCCATCGAAGCAGATCAGGTTAGATATAGATAGTTTGTATGGGGTAACGAGTAGCTAACTAAAGTCAAGCTCTCTACCCATTTATCCTTTTTCTCCTTGGTGGGTCCGGTTGGAAAAGTTCTAGGCTAGTCGCGTCTACCGTTCCTTGGATTCGATATCCAGGTTCTTACTCCCCTGGTGAAAGGCTACATCGGACTCCGTGCGCTTGCGGATTTTAGTTAGGCTAAGGAGTGCCAACAAGCTTTTCTGGCGCCGTTGCCGGGGAACGGTAGCAACACTAGTGTAGGATCTTTTTTTAGCCGTACACCTTTACCCCCATAACCATCTACCACATGGAGTTTTCTCCTAGTTACCCGACGGTTCCATCTAGCGAGTATTTGGAATCGCCTTCATCTTGCCACCCCATACCACCTCATGGCTTCGAGATCCATCCCAGTCTCGTTGCCATGGTTCGTGCACAGTCTTTCGGTGGAACGAAGGACGAAAGTCCCTATGCTCACTTGCAGGTTTTTGAAGAGAATTGCTCTCTTCTTATTATACCCGGCGTAAACCAAGACACTATACGATGGAAACTTTTCCCATTTTCTCTGATGGGAAATGCAAAATTTTGGTACGACCGGACTGCAAGGGGATTTAGCGGAGATTGGATCAAGTTGAAAGACGAGTTTTGTCTGTTCTTTTACCCTGTCTCCAAGATCTTGAAGCTCAGAGTTGAGTTGATGACATATCAGCAAGGCGATGAGTCACTTGGAGCCACGTGGGAGCGGTTCATAAAATTGGCCAACTCAGGGCCACCGCATAACATTCCAAAGGAAATGCTTATGCAGCATTTTGTTGGTGCATTGAAGCCGGAGAGTGCACAGTTCTTGAACATCACCTCCGCAGGGTCAGTGCTATACAAGACAGTGGATGAGGTACGAGAGATCTTGGAAAAAGTTCTCAACTCTACCGAGTACACTGGCGTTTTCGACGACCCACCAACACCACCAACAACCCCCACAGACAAACAGCCACTTCTCGCCCTCACATTCGATCCGCCTCCTCTGATCATAGAGGAAGTGCTCGAACACCCCAAGTCCTCGGACCAAGAAAATATTCTTGACGATCTGCCGCACTTCATTCCCGAGCTCTTTACAGAAGAATAGTACTTGGAGATCGGCAATACATCACGTATGCCCATGGAACAAGTGTGCGCAAGTTCAAGGTCTAAGGCGTTCATTCCAGAAGCCGTACTGCAGATTGAGGGTTTATCTGCGATCATGAGCAAGGAATGGACGGAGGAAATTGAAAGTTGCGAAGACATCATCCGAACCACCCGCAACTTCAGAGTACTCCATTGCACTATTGAGGGAACTGACTCTCAGGAAGTTGCCTACGACCCGAAGGTCGGGAGTAATATCATATCAAGTGCACTCGCATCACGAGTGCAACCAGACGAACCCCGGTCCTTCTCCCGTAAGCACCTCAAGTGGATTGACGGCCAAATGATGGAATGCAGAGGAATCATCCGTGTTGTGCCCATACACATAGGACGCAACAGGATTTTCCTAGACTTCCACATTTTCGATATCCCTAGAGGCGACAACTTCTTCCTGATCGGACAGCCAATAGAGCACCTTGCCAACCCGAACCATGATCGAGCAACGATACAGTTCAAGGTTGGTAAAGAGATCATCCCGGTCAGCCTTGTGCGGTCAGTGAACACTATCGCAGAGGCCCGATCTGAGACAGACCCAGTGGAAAAAGCAGTTAGCTCTGCTCAAGAAGAGCAAGCTCAGTCCTCATAAGCTGAAGAGGCTAACCATTTCATCCAAGAGGCAGGAACAGACGGTTTTATAAAACTCGACGAGGAAGAAAAGCCACAACACCCCCTCCTGAGTTGAAGCCGCTGCCTCCTGGACTTAGATATGCTTTCCTCCACAATGACCAACGCTCGCCAGTCGTCATCAGTGACAAACTGACAGAGAATGAGACTCAGCAGCTTATCACAGTCCTAGAGAAACACCGGTCTGTCTTCGGGTATTCTCTACAGGACTTGATGGGGATCAACCCCAGCTTATGCACCCATCGCATACCTATGGAGCCGGACCATACGCCGTCTAGAGAACATCAAAGACGGCTGAATGATGCGATGAGGGAGGTAGTCAAGAAAGAAGTGTTGAAGCTTCTGCACGCGGGTATAATCTACCCCGTGCAAGACAGTGAATGGGTCAGCCCAGTTCAAGTTGTGACGAAGAAGGGTGGAATGACAGTTGTCCAGAACGAGAAGAACGAACTTATCCCTCAGAGGACCGTTACTGGATGGAGGATGTGCATCGATTACAGGAAGCTTAACAAAGCTACCCGTAAAGATCACTTTCCTCTCCCCTTCATCGACGAGATGCTTGAGCGGTTGGCAAACCACTCATTTTTCTGCTTCCTTGATGGATACTCTGGTTATCATCAAATTCCTATTCATCCCGATGACCAGAGCAAGACTACCTTCACCTGCCCCTACGGAACTTTCGCTTACCGACGGATGTCTTTCGGCCTATGCAATGCACCTGCTTCATTTCACGGTGTATGATGGCGATATTCTCTGACTTGATCGAAAAGTTCATGGAAGTATTCATGGATGACTTTACCGTCTATGGTAAAACCTTCGACAACTGTCTCGAGCACTTGGAAAGAGTCCTCAAGTGGTGCGAAGAGCATCACCTTATCCTAAATTGGGAAAAGTGCCACTTCATGGTCACAGAAGGAATTGTGCTGGGACACAAGGTGTCAGAAAGAGGAATAGAAGTTGATAAGGCAAAAATAGAAGTTATTGAGCAACTACCACCCCCGACGAATGTCAAGGGTGTGCGAAGTTTTCTGGGTCATGCTGGCTTACCGAAGATTCATCAAAGATTTCTCTCGGGTAGCCAGACCTCTTACAAGCCTTCTGGCTAAAGAAGCACCCTTCAACTTCGACGATGATTGCCTTCTCGCCTTCTACACCCTCAAGAAGGCACTTATCTCAGCTCCCATCATACAACCGCCCGATTGGAATCTTCCATTCGAGATCATGTGTGACGCTAGCGACTATGCAGTCGGGGCAGTGCTCGGTCAATGCAAGACATTGACCGGAGCTCAGTTAAACTATGCGACAACGGAGAAGGAACTCCTGGCAGTGGTGTTTGCCATGGAAAAGTTCAGATCTTACTTGGTTGGTGCCAAAGTGATAGTATACACAGACCATGCTGCACTAAAGTACCTCTTGACCAAGAAAGATGCCAAGCCACGACTCATCCGTTGGATTCTGCTCCTTCAAGAGTTTGATTTAGAAATACGAGACAAGAAGGGGACAGATAGTTGTGTGGCGGATCATCTCTCAAGAATGCAGGTTCAAGGGTCGGATCTTCCGATCAATGGCTATCTCAGAGATGATACTCTCCTCAAGGTCACCACATCCAGTCCATGGTACGCAAATTTGGTAAACTTCATGGTAACTGGGTATGTGCCTCCAGGAGAAGACAAGAAGAAGTTAATCTACCTCAGCAGATTTCACCTTTGGGATGACCCCTATCTGTTCAAGGTTTGTGCTGACGGATTACTCTGACGATGCATCCCTCACGAGGAAACACACAAGATCCTTGATCGTTGCCATTCATCACCGTACGGAGGACACTACGGAATTTTCCGAACCCATGCAAAGGTCTGGCAGAGTGGATTCTTCTGGCCGACCATGTATGGAGACGCTAAGGAATTCGTACGGAGATGTGCCAGGTGTCAAAAACACGGGTATATCAACGCTCGTGATGCTATGCCACTGCAAAATAACCTCCAGTTGGAGATTTTCGACGTGTGGGGGATAGACTTTATGGGTCCTTTCCCTGCATCCGAGCAGTGTGAATATATCCTGGTGGCAGTCGACTATGTTTCCAAATGGGTGGAGGCACTTCTGTGCACGGCAGCCGACTCGAAGAATTCAAGGAAGATGTTCGAAGAGATCATCTTTCCCCGTTTTGGAGTACCCCGAGTCGTGATCAGTGATGGAGGATCACACTTCATCGACAAAACGTTCCGGAAGTGCCTAAGCGACTTAGGAGTGGACCACCGAGTGCTACACCTTATCACCCCCAGACCAGCGGGCAAGCAGAAACATCAAACAAACAAATCAAGAACATTCTGTAAAAGACGGTCAATGCAATGGGGACGGGGTGGAAGTGAAAGCTACCGGAAGCACTTTGGGCATATAGAACAGCATTCAAAACACCGGATGACTCCCTACCAACTGGTATATGGCAAGACATGACACTTACCGGTTGAGCTAGAATTCAAGTCCCATTGGGCGATCAAGAGGTGGAATATGGATCTCCAGACAGCCGGACTCAAAAGAAGAATGCAATTGGCTAAACTGGATGAATGGAGGGAAAAGGCCTACCACAATGCCAAGCTATATAAAGAAAGAACAAAGAGATGGCATGACAAGCGCATCAAGATCAAGCATTTCAAAGCGGGAGATCAGGTATTACTCTTTAACTCCCGTATTCGCTTGTTTGGTCATGGTAAGCTTAGAAGTAAGTGGGAAGGTCCTTTTAAAGTCTTAGATGCCGCCGATCATGGCGCGATAACTCTCCAGGATAATGACGGAAATACTTTCAAGGCCAATGGCCAAAGATTGAAAATATTTCTCGAATCCGAAATGCCGGAGCTCAAAGAGATGGACGTCTACGAGCTAACCGAGATATCTAGTCCAGGTCCGGGCAGGACCTAAAAATGGCCCTTATCTAGGATAGATTTCCCTTTTCTATTTTCATTTTCTTTCCCTTAAACTTTTTCTATCCAAATCCTAAAGAATTTCTGGTAGAAGAGCAAAGGGGGCACACATGAAAAATTTCAGGGGCCCCTGAGACAGAGCCAGGCCGGCCGGCCTCACCCAGGCCGACCGGCCCAGCCCGGGCTCGTCTCGGGACGCTCCTTGTTTGAATTGGTCTCCCTGCTATCCTTTCCGAGAATTTGTGAGATTTCGAAAAGAGAAGCGCCGTTTTAAAACGAAAGGCCCCCTCTCTTCTTCTCCCTCAGAACTCTCGAGCCTCCCTTCTCCAGAAACATCCCCTCCTTTGAGAAATCCAAGCCATGGCCTCCCAATCAAGCCACCAAGATTCCAACTCGGTCTCCCAAGGCAGCCATTCTCCATCCAAGTCCTTGAAAGGGACACCCAGCTCCTCCAACACCAGCAGCGTCAGGATCGTCGAGAGGGCGGCGTTCGTCGAAGCCGTCGTCGCGCAGCCGGAGGCCCGGCGGCTCCTTGCCCAGGCCGATCGGCCTGGGGCAGGCCGGCCGGCCTCCCCTCGCCGCCTCTCTGGCTCGCCTTTGGGCAGAGCCTCCCTCCGTGATCCTAAGGAGGAGGGTCAGGGGAGTTCACTGCCGAAGACGCCCCGAAGGCCAACTACGGGACTTTTGTCCCCAAAGAAGGCCATCGGGAAGCGCCTCGTCGCCTCTCCGCTCAAGAAGGAGATCATGCCGCTGTTCATCTCCACCTCGCCGGAGTACTCACCGCAGTACACTTCGGGAAGTCCTAGCCCTCCACGCCGGGAAGGGCCAGGCATCGGGAAGGGGCTCTTCTTAGCGCCTAAGAAGCCCGACGAGGGGAGGAAGCACTTCATGATGCCCCCTCCGATCCAAGGACCTCCCGGGCAGATGGAGTGGTCCGAGGAAGAGGAGGAGGAGGAGGACGTGGAGGAGCTGAGGAGGAAGCTCGCCGCGCTGCAGCTCAAGGTTAATAACATGGACGAGCGTGTGGCGGAGGCGGTGATCGTGCAGATGGAGGCCGACGACAAGATTGAGATCCTTCGCAAGGCAATGGCCTCTAAGGTCAAGCGCCTCGTGAAGGCCACCGGAAATGAACACCTCTATCGCCCAAAGGAGGAGTAGTTTAGGCTAGGATTAGTCTAGTTTTTGGGTGCTTAGTTTAAATTTCCTTTGATTCATTTTATTCAAATTTCCCTTTGTATTCAGCACCCCCATGTTTGTTTCCCTTCATTTTGGAATAAAATAAATTTATTTATTTGAAGTGACTCATAAAAAAAGGAAAAAAAATGAATGGTTGGTGCACACTTGTGTGCCAACCAACCCCTCGGACTGATATTTCACTGAAGCACGCAGAAACACTGATGTACAGGAGGTGTACTGGTCGCTGGCCAAGGCAAGACTCGACCTGGCACAATGCCAGGCCGGCCGGCCTAGGCCAGGCCGGCCGGCCCCCTACTGCAGCCGCTCGAGGAGATCTCGTGCCCACTGCGTAATCTCGCGAATCACATAAACGAGGAACCTGAATTGGGACGCCTGTATACAAGGCCAGGCCTGTACTGGGCCGATCGGCCTGGGCCTGTGGCCGTCGTCGTCGACTCGACTCCAGGACACGGTTTGCAACCCCTACATTTGATCTGTTCATGATTTTGATCTAAATAAAATTCCTGGCTAAATAATTTTAAAACTTGATCAAACCTCATGAAAGTGAACCCCTGCGCATGGCACCTTGGATATACTTGTGATATTTCATGATAGAGTATTTCATTTCCTTGGAACTTTTTGATAGGATTGCCTGATTCTCGTTAATTGATTCTTATGATATGATGATTTGAGAAGTTGAGCCTTCTGATTCGAGGTTTTGGAGATTGTTTTTGAAAATAGAACTTAAGGCAACCCTTGTTATCATCAACCTGACATGTCCTATCCAAAGCCATATAACAAATTCAAGTTGAAGCTTCTACATAGCTACCTTCTAAATTTTGAGCTTGCTCGAATTACTTGCCTTCACGTTCGTGCTATCTTGTTCATCATGGCCATCCACGTACACGAGCGTCAATAAAGTCCAAATTGTCGAAAGCTCTTCATCCCCCTGAAAAAAAAATGAAGAAAGGAATGATACACTCCTTGTCTTCAGAAGAAAAAAAAAGAGAAAGAGAAAGGGGAAAGATGAAAGATGCTTGAACAAGGACTCAAACATCAAAGTACACATGCACTTGGCCAAGATGTATGAGTAGTAGGAATGATTAGACAAGTTCTTCGATCTTGCAAAATAAATAAAGAAGAGTGAGCAACATCTCGAAAGCTCCACCTTATAACATAGAGAGGCTTGATTCTAAGCCCAGGTGAGGATCCAAACACTATGAGTGATAGAGAGATGTTGAGAAATAACAAGGGAATGCCTTGTTTTCTTTATAAAATTATCAAAAACTCCAAATGCCAAGAGGAAGAAGTGCTCGACCAATCAATGAGTTGTTCTAAGACTCAATTGATGAAGATGAGGGTGTTAGCCACCAGAATCCAAGGTATGAAAGAAAACTCAGAGATATGACTTGTGTATACCTTGAGCTCATGACCCTGATCTTGCTAAAGTCCCGGTGATTTAATTCATTCTTTGCTAAGGGACTAGCAAAGTTCAGGTAGGGGGCGTGTTGGTGGTCGTTACGATACGGTTTCACCACCAACATTCCGTCACATTTCAGGCTCATCCTGCTCATAACAAAGTGAAATTGATTATTTCTAACAAGTTCCACAAGTTTTGTATAATTTGTGAGTGCAGGAGCAACCAAGCAAAAGATGAGCCACATTGGACACCAAGCCAGGCCGGCCGGCCTATGCCAGGCCGACCGGCCCCCTTCTGTGGCCACTTGCCACGTCACTGATCCAGGAGATCACAAACACAACACAAATGATCATGAGATGTGCGATCAACGTCGGTTTGATCCAAGAACCCGAAAGGCCTAAGCTACATTAGCATGGATTGAAGGGCCCACCAACCTTGGATTCTCGGACAGCTTTGATCCAAAGCAACCGTTACCGACCTCAGGGAGCAATCCAGAGCGTCCCTGAAGAAGGCGGTGCCACGGGGCAGCCAGGCCAGGCCGATCGGCCTGCCTAGGCCGGCCGGCCTCCCCAGAGGCCGCCACCTGTCCACCTTCGCGTGGTAGTTAAGCAGAGAGTTAGCTTAAGCTTGACGCCTGCAACCGCCCTTGAAGACTATAAAAGGGACCCCCCTTCACCTTGAGAAAGCATCCATCAAACCATCCAAAGGAGAGAAGAGTAGCTTAGTGGTTTTTGCTCTCATCTTTAGAGTTAGAGTAGGGAGAGAGTGAGTGAGTTGCTCGGGTGACAGCCGAGCTTTGTAGAGAGAGTCCGGGATTTCTCTCTCGGTCTCGTCTCAACATTTCCACCCCCGAGGAATATATTCAAGAGTTATCTTCAGTAAGTCATCGGTCTCTTGCCTTTAGTACCTCGCTAGTTTACAACTTACTTTCAGCAAGTTATCGTATTGATCTTGATCTGCGGGTACCTGAGTCTGCGCGAGTGACAGCGACTCTTGTTTGGGGTTTCCTCTATAGCCCTTCACGTTGGGTGGAGGTCAGTGACTGAAAGCTTAGGCGTGGTGCCTGTGCTGGCTAGTCACCTCAGGTTGTGTTGCACCCCACGGAACTGCAGTGGTAGGCGGCAGGTGGTGATAGCCCTGTCCGTCCTTTGTACTCCACCACGTTCGGGTGTACTCATAACAGTAGTGCTGAGCCCGGAAGAACCCCTCTCTCATCCCGTTCTGAGTTCTTCCCGTTCTAGCCGTCGAAGCAGATCAGGTTAGATATAGATAGTTTGTCTGGGGTAACGAGTAGCTAACTAAAGTCAAGCTCTCTACCCATTTATCCTTCGCTCCTTGGTGGGTCCGGTTGGAAAAGTTCTAGGCTAGTCGCGTCTACCGTTCCTTGGATTCGATATCCAGGTTCTTACTCCCCTGGTGAAAGGCTACATCGGACTCCGTGCGCTTGCGGATTTTAGTTAGGCTAAGGAGTGCCAACAACAAACCTTCCTACGTCCAGTCCACACAGGTGCCTGCAGTGGTGAGAAGGCAAAAGTTTTAATCATGTGAATAAATTTGAGCCATTGCAAATATGTGGTCATACTTGTAGGCATTGGGTATTTGGAATCCTTCTAAGTTTTGGAATTGCCCTACCTCAATTGCTAGGGGCATGGGCTCCACTTCTAAATCACTCTCATCATCTCTATCAGCAGTCTCTTCATCCTCTCCTGGGCTGTAGTCTGATATATCAGTACCTTCACCTCGACACCGATTACCCTTCCTGCCTGACCTCTTACACTTGAAAGAACTTTTTACGGTGGACTCAAGGGCTGCTGATGAATCTCTAATTCCAAGTTCTTCCATTCTCCTAACATTCTCCTGAACAATGGCATCTCGTTCTGTTTCGTATTCATTTTGTGAAGGTTCTTACATGTGATAAAACGTTTTAGGTATTAGTGACCTAGTAGGTACATGTGCCACTAGTATTACATACCCCAAACCCTAACCTGGCATGAATGAGTAGTGACTGTTGGCACTCCTTAGCCTAACTAAATCGGCAAGAGCACAGAGTATGATGTAGCCTTTCACCAGGGGTGTAGAAACCTGGATGTCAAATCCAAGGAACGGTAGATGCGACTAGCCTAGAACTTTCCTAACCGGACCCACTAGGGAGCACAAGGTAAGTGGGTAGAGAGCTTGACTTTAGTTAGCTACTCGTTACCCTAGACAATCTATTTGAATTTAATCTGATCTGCTTCGATGGCTAGAACGGGAAGAACTCAGAACGGGGTGAGAGAGGGGTTCTTCTAGGCTCAGCACTACTGTTATGAGTACACCCGAACGTGGTGGAGTACAAAGGACGGATAGGACTGTCACCACCTGCTGCCTACCACTGCAGTTCCGTGGGGTGCAAGACAACCTGAGGTAGCTAGCCAGCACAGGCGCCACGCCTAAGCTTTCAGCTACTGACCTCCACCCAACGCGAAGGGCTATAGAGGAAACCCCAAACAAGAGTCGCTGTCACTCGCGCAGACTTAGGTACCCGCAGATCAAATGATAGATAAGATAAATTACTGAAAGTAAGTTGTGAACTAGCAAGGTACTGAAGACAAGAGATCGAGGACTTACTGAAGATAACTCCTGAAATATATTACTCGGGGGCGGAAAGGTTGAGATGAGGCCGAGAAGAAATCCCGGACTCTCTCTACAAAGCTTGGCTCCCAAGCAACTCACGCTCTCTCTCCCTACTCTAATTCTAAAGATGAGAGCACTTTCACTAAGCTTCTCTTCTCTCCAATGTGGTGTGTCTTCTCAAGGTGATTGGGGTGTCCTTTTATAGGCTCCAAGGGCGGTTTCCGGCGTCATCACCAAGCTAACCTCCTGCTTAACATCCACACGAAGGGGGGAAGTGTAGAGGCCACGGTGGTAGGCCGGTTGGCCTCATCTAGGCCAGCCGGCCTGGCTCTAGTGCCAAGTGGCATCGACCTTTGAAGGGACGACTTGGATGATGTCCTGAAGCCGGTAACGGTTGCATTCGGTTGAAGCTGTCCAAGAATCCTAGGTTGTGGGCCCTTCAATCCATGTTTATCCCACCCTAGGCCTTTGGGTCCTTTGATCAAACCGACATCAAAGGCACGACTCATGATCATCTCTAATACATCAGTAGACTTGTGGATCAATGCCGTGGCCAGAAGAGGGGAAAGGGGCCGGTCGGCCTGGCCTAGGCCGGCCGGCCTGGCCCTGTGCCCAAATTGCCTCTTCTTTTCGCAACTCGCTCCTTCACTCACAAATTACACAAAACTTGTGGAACTCATTAGAAATAATCAAATTTACTTTGTTATGAGCAAGATGAGCCTAAAATAGAGTTGAATGTTGGTGGTAAAATCGTATAATAATGACCACCAACACTGACCTAGAAGCACGGAACGTAGGATGGATTTTGTGTACCTCTTGCAACCGGCCACTAGCGTCTGCCCATTTTCAATCCGGTGCGGCAGATGTCGTCGCCAGGGAAGCAGATCCGGTGCGGCTGTAGTCTTCGCCGTGGAAGCAGATCCGATGGTACAGTAGCTGTCGACAGGGAAGCAGATGCTTCTGGGTGTAGTCGTCACCGGGGCAGCAGATGAGGTGCGGCTCTAGTTGTTGATGGGGAAGCGGATGCGGTGTGGCTGTAGACGTCGCCGGGGAAGCGGATGCGTTGCGGCTGTAGTCGTCGCCGGGGAAGCGGATCAGGAGCAGTAGGCGACAATGGGGAAGCAGATCCTTGCAGAGGTAGTCCTCACAGGGGAAGCAGATGAGGTTAGGCTATACTCCGGGAAACCAGATTCCCTGCGGCGGCGTTCGTCGGTGAGGTTGAAGCTCCGGTGGGGAGGCCTACGGCTGAGGTTTAGGCGGAGGATAGGTGGAGAGGAATGGCAAATCTGCTAGAGAGAGAATCCACAAGGGATATGCCAGGGGCTCGGCCAGACTGCCTACAATGGCCTTGATGGATCACTAGTGGTGTAGATTTTCATGAGGGTACAACGGAGATTTCCCTAAAATGTTTTCAAGCCTGCCAGGCGTGGCCGCGGGCGCCGGATTAGAATTTCTGACGCTGTGTTTCACTGGCCCACGGAGCCCACAAGTTAGAATTGTTACTGTCCGCATGTATGAGGGGTTTGCTTGTGAAGTGTGAACATGACTCATTCTCCTTTTAGTCTCCAAATTTTAATTCGAATTGGTCTTTATCCCTCGTACAACCGCGAAATGCTTTGATTCTTTTTGCAAAGTGCGTATACAATCAAGCTAGATTCGATATCTTTTAAATCCAAATGCGGTCAACTTTCGAAATTGAAAACGTATTCTACTATATTCAAATGATATGTCAAACAAATACGATACGGTGCAGTGGCCACCCACCGGATCATCCGGTCTCACGTGTTACACCGTGTTTATCTACTAACCATAGAAGAAGCGTTTGCAGTACACGCCAGTAGCTTCCCAAAGCAGGAGCGTTTTCCCTTCTCGGAGAAGCCAGCTGTGTTTCCATGAGAAGGAGCCTATGCACAACACAGAGAAGCAAGCCATCTGAGCTTACCAAAGAAGGAGCCTTTGCACAACATGGAGGAAGGAACGAACCTCCTATAAAATCGCCACTTCCCCAACAATCCCCAACAATCTCTCGCTCGTCCTTGCCAGTGACCACACTCACTCTCGCTAGTTCACCCCTGCAGCTCGCTCGTCGCCACCAGCATGAAACAGCGGTCCTTCTCCATCATCGGCGGTGGCTACGCCTCCAACGAGTCGGGCTCCCGCGCCCATGGCACCAACGAAGACATTGGTGTCCCATCGCGCTCTGCGTTAGACCACCACCGCGCCTTCGACTTGAATCTCCATGCTGAGAGCATGCAGTCGCAGTCGGCCGTGGATGATCACCACGGACCCGCCGCTGTGTCGCCGGCCTCCCCGGGGCATTCCCTACCTCCGGCGGTGGGGGCGGCTTCTTTGTCATCCTCGGAGTCAGAATCAGGGGACTTCGACATGGAGACAGATGAGGAGGAGGACAACTACCACAGCTACGTGGTACCAGGTCCCCCGAGGTGATGCACTGCTCGTCTGCCATTGCCACTGCTATAGCGCCTGGTTCTTCCCCGTGTGGACCTGGCAAGAAGGCATACCATTGGAAGAACATTGCTGACATCAAGAACCACGTGAAGGGGTTTGCAAACTCTAGTCGCCTCAAGGAAGAGAACCCAAAGAAGTGGAGCCAGCGTTGAGTCCTTGCCTGGAACGAAGGGTGGATGTGAGATCGCGCCGCGGTACCCCCTCCATCATCATCGATGCCCATCTTGGCCCTGCGTCGACCTACCAGTCCACCTGTGCTAAGTTCACACGGGACTATTTTTAGTTGTAGTTTTAGTTGGTCATCGTTGCAGTGGGATGACATTGCTTCCTATTCAATCTAATTACTTAATTTGTGTTCATTCCAGATCCATTCCCCTTCGTTCCCCTCCAATTGACCTCTAAACAATCAAGGCCTAAGGGGGTGCTGAGAGTTTTCTCGTAATTCATCCTATTGATGTGCTATTCTCTCGAAGGGATCAACCGGTCGTGCGCGCATCCTTCATCGGATTGGTTGAAACTGCCGCCCATTGGATCGAATCGCAACCGAGAGTATAATTTTGATTTTTCCAAGCAACCCCCGTCAGAAGCATGACAGTGCATTCTGATGGTATTTGAATCATGCTAGATGAAATTTCTTTTAAATCAAAATGCACTCAACTGTCAAAACTGAACAACAAATTAAAAATTAGCAAGTTTGAACACCAAATAAGCCTGATTCACCAAATAATAAGCCCGTTCATCCGATAAAAATAGCTCGATTGAACAGCAAATTTATAAGGATAAAAGTAATGCAATTGGTTCAGACAAAGCTAACATACATGGCTTTACCAAGTTTTAGTTCAAAAAAAGCATTCCTCGCCTTTGCCTTTCCTAGCTTCTTGGTGGTGGCGTGCATGATTTTCTGCGCAAGACGCAACGCCCTTGTCAGGTTCTCCGTCTCGTCTTCAGAGTCGGAGGAGTCGTTGGCGCTGGAGTGGCCGCCTGGGTCAGAGTAGTCGTCGCCGCTGGAGTCGTCGTCATTGGAGTCATCACTGATCTGGATCATTGGCTTCTTTGGTCGGCCGCCCTCTTGCTGGTCCCGGCCTCGAAGTCATTACGCGCATACATTCCCTTGGACGGGCAACCGGGGGGGGGGGGGGGGGGGAGAGGGGCGCTTGGCCGATGGAGAGGCCGCCGCAATCTCCTTTCCGTTGGGCGGCGACCGGGCAGACGCTTGTTCGGAGGGGCCGCTGAGGAGTTCACCTTTGCCTTGGGTGGGCGACCGCGGGGCCGCTTGGCCGGTGGCAGCTCCGCGCCGGAGCCGTCAGAGGCGGATTCTTCTTTGATGGCGAGCATGCCGGACCAGGGGAAGAGGAAGGGAAGGAGTTTCTTGCAAGATTGGTGAAGGGGGGGGGAGGGGCTTTCTTGCGAGATTGGTGAAATAAAAGTCAGAGGGTAGGGATTTATGGCAACCTTGGTCAAGGAGGAGGGGAGAGGGCTTTCTTGCGAGATTGCTGAAAGGGGACGGCGGGGCGAGGGTTTTTAATTCATCCTATCGCTTGATATTGTTCTGACCAGATCAACCGGTCGCATGTGTCCTCCCTGCCAAAACTAATCCCTTCATCGTATTCGTTCAAACTGCCACCCATTGGATGTAATCGCGATCATTGATGTATCATTGAAAAATTTCAAATTGATGCATAACTTCATGGACTAGAAATACAAAAGAGGACACTATTTTATATGGCAGTTTTGCACTATCTCTCTGGTTGTGACCGAGCCACGCGTCGGTTTTTTTGTGCTACCTATATAGTGTTGTGTTGGAGTTTCATGCTACATGGCTGAAACTTGTACGATGTCACCGTATTTTAGTGACGTGCATGCATGGTCATATGGAATGATGAAAACGATGCATGGATGATGGTTGTATGTGAATTGCAGAAATTGATGTGATGCATCTTTAGTGACATGTCTACGAGTTTGATGCTACCTGGCTTAAACCTGTATTATGTTGGACCAACTTGACATCACCAAACGTGTCATCCGATATGATTGTGCAATAGGATCATCTTTTGAGTTTTTTTATCTAATTGACCTCAATAAACTCTCAAATGATTAGGTATAAAACAATGGGTAGGGTTAAAAATACATTAAACTTATTAAAACCAAATGATTTGTGTATGAAATCATATAAAATCCTCGCCGGTGTGTGTCCTCATTGCGACAAGAAAATCCATTCATCGGATTCGTTCGAGCTGCTGCCCATTGGATGTAATCGCGGTCATCGATGTATTGTTGATAAATTTCAAATCGATGCATAACTTGATGGACTAGAAATACAAAAGAGGACACTGTTTTATATGGCAGTTTTGCTCTCTCTCTCTCTCTCTCTGGTTGTGACCGAGGCACGCATCAGTTTTTTTGTGCTACCTATATAGTGTTGTGTAGGAGTTTCATGCTACATGGCTAGAACTTGTACGATGTCACCATTATTTTAGTGATGTGCATGCATGGTCATATGGCTTGATCAATATGATGCATCGTTGTGGTTGTATGTGAACTGGAGAAATTGATGTGCTTCATCTTTAGTGCCGTGTCTATGAGTTTCATGCTACCCGGCTTAAACTTGTATGATGTTGCACCAACTTGACATCACTAAACGTGTCATCCGATATGATTGTGCAATAGGATCATTTCTCGAGTTTTTTTTTATCAAGTCAACCTCAAAAAACTCGCAAATGATTAGGTACCAAACTACATACTTGTTAAAACCAAATTATGTATGTATAAAACAATATAAAATTCTTGCCGACGTGTGTCCTCGTTGCGACAAGAAAATCCATTGATACGACCAGATCATTCTTCGTGCCAGCGAATCATCCATTGATAAAATAGCTGAGAGCGAGATCAGTCAGGGGTACATATGGAAACCTGATGATTCGGTGCTAGGCTGTTTGATCTTAAAGGTTTTTCTATTGGACGAGGGGATTATATGATAGAGCTGAAGTGCCCGATCTTTCGATGAGTGGAGGTAATTTCGATTTGATGGAAGTCGACCCTCACGATCCGACTACGACGAGCGAACCCAAAGCGCCAATGCAATCGCTGAATCAACTCCCTGTGGTTACCGACCTTGTTGAAGCAAGATCAGCCCGATCACGAAGATCAATTCCTGTACGCAATCGAAGAACGAACAAGAAAAGGAGGCAAGCAATCTTAATATCACTCGAAGGTGGAGTTCTGAATCACACAAGGACAGCACATATTTGAGCGTGTTCGGTGTAGCTAAAGCTAGATGTAAAACAAAACTCAAGTCTGAAAATAAAAGAGGGGTCTATCTAAATAGGGGGCGCAACCCCTAGGGTCGGCGTGGAGGTGGAAACCCACGCCCAAGGGGGGGGGGGGTGGGGGCGCGCCAAGATGGGCCCCACCAGCCAGGCACCCCCACCTGGGACTCCTGTTGGGCCAGCTTCTATTCTTCTGGGCCTTCGTTCTTCAGCAGCATGACGAAGCTCAATTCTCTCGCACGGGCCCGAGTAATTGGCCCAGGTGGAAGTGGCGCCTGGGCTTCTGGACTTGGAGGTGGCGCCTAGGCTGAATGTGGCGCCTGGACTGGTGCTGCTGGTGTAGAGTCGCTATTGTTGTCGTTGATGTCCTCATCATCCTCCCCTTCTTGAACTGAAGTCGTCCTCGACGGCAGCTCCTCATCTTCTCCCGCATACGGCTTCAAATCTGCAACATTAAAACTAGTGGAAACACCAAACTCCGCAGGCAGGTCAAGGACATAAGCATTATTATTAATCTTGGTTAGCACTTTAAAAGGACCAGCACCACGAGGCATTAATTTAGACGACGCAAAGTAGGAAAACGATCCTTTCTCAAATGCAACCAAACCATATCACCCGGTTCAAAAGTAACAGGTTTCTCCCTTTACTACTAGCAACCTGATATTTAGCATTAGCAGCAGCAATGTTTTGTTGAGTCTGTTCATGCAAATTAATCATATGTTCAGCATGTGCAACCGCATCTAAGTGTGGAGTGCCATCAGCATCAAGCGAAAACAAATCAATAGGTGCCCGAGGAATGTAACCATAAACAATCTGAAAACGGCACATCTTTGTAGAGGAATGCGTAGCATGATTATAAGCTAACTCAACATGAGGCAAGCAATCCTCCCAATGTCTCAAATTTTTATCTAGGACAGCCCTAAGCATAGTTGACAAAGTTCTATTAACCACTTCAGTTTGTCCATCAGTTTGAGGGTGACAAGTTGTGCTAAACAACAATTTAGTTCCCAATTTATTCCAAAGAGATCTCCAAAAATGACTAAGAAACTTAGCATCATGATCAGAAACGATTGTATTTGGAATACAATGCAAGCGAATAATCTCGCTAAAGAACAATTCAGCAACACTGCTAGCATCATCGGTCTTATGACAAGGTATGAAATGAGCCATTTTAGAGAATCGATCAACAACCACAAAAATACTATCCCTCCCCTTCTTAGTTCTAGGCAAACCCAAAACAAAGTCCATAGAAATATCGCGCCAAGGGGAAGTAGGAACAGGCAAAGGCATATACAAACCATGGTTGTTCAATTGGGATTTAGCCTTTTGACATGTAGTACAGCGTGCAACCAAGCGCTCAACATCAGGACGCATCCGAGGCCAAAAGAAGTGGGCGTCCAGCACCTCAAGCATTTTGTAAACGCCAAAATGTCCCATTAGTCTGCCTCCATGAGCTTCCTGTAACAACAAAAGATGAACCGAGCTAGCTGGAATACATAGCTTGTTAGCGCGAAACAGGAACCCATCCTGCATGTGAAATTTTCCCCATGGTTTACCAATCATACAATGTTTATAAGCATCTTTAAAATCATTATCATCGACATATTGATCTTTCATAGTGTGTAAACCAAAAATTTTAAAATCCAATTGTGACAGCATATTATATCGGCGAGACAAAGCATCGGCAATCACATTATCCTTTCCGTTCTTGTGTTTAATGATGTAAGGAAAAGACTCAATGAATTCTACCCAATTAGCATGAGGACGGTTCAGATTATTTTGGGTATGAATATGTTTTAAAGCCTCATGATCAGAATGGATTATAAACTCACGATGCCAGAGATAGTGCTGCCACGTTTGCAAAGTACGCACTAAAGCATAAAGTTCTTTATCATAAGTAGAATATTTCAAACTAGCACCGCTTAAATTTTCACTGAAATAAGCAACTGGTATTCCTTCTTGTAGCAGAACAGCACCTAACCCAATACCACTGGCATCACATTCGAGCTCAAATATTTTACCAAAATCAGGCAATTGCAAAAGAGGAGCATGTGTTAACTTATCTTTCAAAGTAGTGAAGGCGAGCTCCTGGGAATCAGTCCAAGTAAAAGGCACACCTTTCTTTGTAATCTCATGTAGAGGTGATGCAATAGAGCTAAAATCTCGTACGAATCGACGGTAGAAACCTGTAAGCCCAAGAAAACTCCGAATCTGCGTGACCGTCGTCGGTGTAGGCCATTCCCGAATTGCATCAATCTTGCTGCTATCCACCTCAATACCCTGTGGAGTAACAACATAACCAAGAAACGAAATACGTTGTGTGCAGAAGATGCATTTTTCCATGTTAGCAAACAAGTGAGCAGGACGTAACGCATTAAAAACAGCACACAAATGTTCTAAATGCTCTTCCATAGACTTGCTGTAAATCAAGATATCATCAAAATATACAACAACAAAAAAACCTATGAAAGGCCTAAGAACTTCATTCATCAAACGCATAAAAGTGCTGGGAGCATTAGTCAAACCAAACGGCATAACCAACCATTCATATAAGCCAAATTTAGTTTTAAAAGCCGTTTTCCGTTCATCTCCCAATTTCATTCGAATCTGATGGTAACCACTACGCAAATCAATCTTAGTAAAAATAATGGCACCACTAAGCTCATCTAGCATATCATCAAGGCGTGGTATAGGATATCGACAACGAATGGTGATGTTATTAATAGCACGACAATCTACACACATACGCCATGATCCATCCTTCTTTGGAACAAGTAACACTGGAATGGAGCAAGGACTAAGAGACTCACGAATGTACCCTTTGTCAAGCAACGCCTGGACCTGGCGCTGAATCTCTTTCGTCTCGTCGGGATTTGTGCGGTACGGGGCACGATTCAGAAGCTGTGCCTCGCCGGGAATGAAGTCGATCTGGTGCTCAATGCCACGAAGTGGAGGTAGTCCCGATGATAAATCTTTGGGAAAAACGTCAGCGTACTCCTGCAAAAGGTTAGCAACCGCAGGGGGAATATCCAAAGATGGTACATCATCAAGTGAAACGAGCACACTAGAACATACAAGTGCATAGCAAGGTAGCTCATCAACACAAAGATCAACAAAATCAGCATGTGCAGCAAATAAAACTGGCGCATTCAACTTGATTTCAGAAGGTGATGGTACAAGTTGTTTAGCATTTTTAGCGGCTCGAGCAAGGTCATCTTTAACAATTTGTTCGGGTGTCATGGGATGTATAATTATTTTCTGACCTTTAAACATGAGAGAATAATGATTCAAACGACCATGATGCAAGCTATCAGTATAGCATATTGCCAAGGTCTACCAAGTAACAAAGAACAGGCCTCCATAGGAATAACATCACAATCAACAAAATCAGAATAGGCACCTATGGAGAACGGAACACGTACCGACTGTGTTACTTTAATCTTTCCACCATCATTAAGCCACTGAATATGATAGGGATGCGGATGCTTACGGGTGGGTAAGGACAACTTCTCTACCAGCGTAGTACTCGCCAAGTTGTTGCAGCTACCGCTGTCAATGATGACGCGAATTGACCGCTCCTGCACAACACCCTTTGTATGGAAAAGAGTGTGTCGCTGATTTTTCTCTGGCGGGCGACCTGTGTACTAAGAACACGCTGCGAACAAGGCTTTCATACCTATCTGCGTCACTGGGAGTAGCATGGACCGCCTGCATGGTTAGTGGCAATCATAGTATGGTGATGTTCATCGGAATCACTAGCAGAAGAGTACTCACCATCGTCACGTATGATCAAAGCACGGGTGTTGGGGCAGTCCCGAATCATGTGCCCAAAGCCTTGGCAACGAAAACACCGAACATCTCATGTACGTCCCGAGGAAGAAGCTGCGCCTGGTGCTGGGGATGCTGCAGGTTTTGTCGTCTTCTCACGCGGCGTAGTGCTAGGTGTAGAAGGTGCTGGAGTGGAAGACGTGGAGCTGGACGACGGGCTGCTTCCTGCAAAAGGGTTAGTATATGTCTTTGAACGGCGTCCCTGCACTTCACGTTCAGCTTTGCAAGCATATTCAAATAACGTGATCATATTATTATACTCCTTGTAATCAAGTATATCCTGAATTTCCCTGTTCAACCCACCACGAAATCATGCCATAGCAGCATTATCATGTTCAAACAAACCACAACGAATCATACCCTTTTGTAACTCTTGGTAATACTCCTCAACGGATGGTTGGCCTTGCTGGAATCACTGCATGGGTTAAGCGAATCTCGGGCATAATAAGAAGGAACAAAACGATGTCTCATAGCAGCTTTTAATTGAGCCCAAGTAGATGGAACAGCAGTGGGATGTTTGAGTTTCTATTCACGCCACCAAGTTAAAGCAAACTCAGTAAATTCACTAATAGCAGTCTTAACTTGAGACGTAGCAGGAATATCATGACATGAAAATTTTTGTTCTACCTCTAACTCCCAGTCAAGATATGCAGCAGGATCATATTTGCCATTAAAAGGAGGAATCTTAAATTTAATCTTAGCAAATGAATCATTAACTGGATTACGTACCACACGGCAGGCATGAGGGTGGCGGTCTCTATCCTCATATTCCGTGTCACCACCATAGCCCTTCTGCAATTCCGTGAGCGTCGCTTTCATCGTTGTGAGCGTCGTGTTCATCGCGTCAAGCCGGGCCGTCAAGGTGTCAAATGTGCACTTGGCGGCTGTCTGAGCAAGGTCCTGCTGGTCGAGACGCTCGTTGGATGAAGAGATCGCGGAATCAACCTTCTCGTGCAGCGTCTTTATGTCGTCTTTAAGTCCATCAAGGTCGGTCCGCATGCCTTGCAGCTTGGAGTCCATCTTGTCGTCGTCCCCTGACATGGTTAGCGCAAACACAAAAAAAAAGATCCTACGATAACAAAGGTGTATGTGGAAAGCTCACAAAGATGCTGCGATCAAGTTCTTATCCGTTCTTACCAAGCAACAGGGGCGATCGCAGACAACAAGTAGCACTTGTGAGAGATTGGAGCAGCGATTGCCTGGAGAAACAAAAGTTTGCTCGTCGTAGGAATATGTGTAGTTCTGGGTAGGCTGCACTCAAGTCAAGGATTAGCACAATCAAACAATAAATGCAAAGCTGAATAATAGTGCTAAACACGTAACAAAGCTGCTGGAAACAAGTGCCACCCGCAATGGATCAAGCAAGGGCAACAAGGAAGTGGGGTACAGAAACGGAAAAACTCCCGGGCCGCGTTACGCTGTGTAAACGGCATTTTTTGGCCTCGAAACCGACTTCACCGGGCGCTATGCTGGGTGCCCCATATAGAAAATTTCGTAAGCTTTCCGGAAAAAAAAGAACGCTGAAATCGGAGTTCCGAGCGAAAGGTTATGGCCGTTACAAAACGGGTGTTCGTAACGACACAAAACTGCCAAACGAAAAACCAAACTTTCCAAAAACGAACTGATTTTCCTTTTTTTGTGAATTCTTTCCTTTGTCTTTCTTTTCAGAACTTTCCTTTTTTTATTTTCTTTTTTTTCTTTCCTTTTTTCTTTCCTTTTTTATCTCTCTTTCCTCAAACAGAAACAAGAAACCGAGTAGAGTTCGGTTGGATCGGCGGCGCGTGGAGTGCGGCTTGGGGAAGGAAAACGAAACCGAGTAGGGTTCGGTTGGAGGGGGGTAACGGCGTGGTAACTCGGCGTGGTGGCGGCGGCGTGGTTTTGTAGGGTTTGTGGTGATGCAAAACGGTGGCGACGGCGCTGGTGGCGATGATGATTGCGGCAGCGGCGGCGCTGGTGGCGAGGTAGGACGGCGGCGGTGGCGGTGGTGGAGATGGAAAGCGGCGGAAGCACAAAGTGTGATGAGTCCGGCCCAGCACACCTCTCGGGAAAAGGCCCAATTGCCCCAAAAGACTAGTCCAATAGGGGAAGGGTGGCTCTCCTTTTTAAGGTGGCTTGGTCCTCCCAAGCTAAGCAAGGTGGGATAATTCGGACGTGCACGGCTTTACCGCCTACACCGTCGTGCGCCTACACTTTTCTGCGCCTAGCCCATGGGCCGCCTACACCGTCGTGCGCCTGCACTGTTCTGCGCCTGGCTAATCCGTACTCCCGTTGGACACGATTGCCGCCTACACTGTCGTGCGCCTAGCCAAACCGTGCTCCACGGCTGCCGCCTACACTGTTGTGCGCCTGGCCAAATCGTGCCCTGGGATGTCCTCCTCATTTGGTCCTCCCAAGCTAAGCAAGGTGGGATAATTCGGACGTGCACGGCTTTGCCGCCTACACCGTCGTGCGCCTACACTGTTCTGCGCCTAGCCCATGGGCCGCCTACACCGTCGTGCGCCTGCACTGTTCTGCGCCTAGCTAATCCATACTCCCGTTGGACACAATTGCCGCCTACACTGTCGTGCGCCTGGCCAAACCGTGCTCCACGGCTGCCGCCTACACTGTTGTGCGCCTGGCCAAATCATGCCCTGGGATGTCCTCATCATCCTCCCCTTCTTAACAAGGGCCTACGCAAATTATTGAAAGAAAGTGCAAGGCGAAGAAAGGTTTTGGGACAATGGTCTAACATGAATCTTTTTTTGGTTTTGTGGACTGTAGGTAATGGACCAACACTCAATAAAAACTCACCGATCAACCTGGAAAGCTGATACCACTTGATAGAGTTGAAGTGCCCGATCTTTCGATGAGTGGAGGTAATTTCGATTTGATGGAAGTCGACCCTCACGATCCGACTACGACGAGCGAACCCGAAGCGCCAATGCAATCGCTGAACCAACTCCCTGTGGTTACCGACCTTGTTGAAGCAAGATCAGTCTGATCACGAAGATCAATTCCTGTACGCAATCGAAGAACGAACAAGAAAAAGAGGTGAGCAATCTTAATATCACTCGAAGGTGGAGTTCTGAATCACACGAGGACGGCACGTATTTGTGCGTGTTCGGTGTAGCTAAAGCTGAATGTAAAACAAAACTCAAGTCTGAAAATAAAAGAGGGGTCTATCTAAATAGGGGGCGCAGCCCCTAGGGTCGGCGTGGAGGGGGAAACCCACGCCCAAGGGGGGTGGGGGCGCGCCAAGATGGGCCCCACCAGCCAGGCGCCCCCATCTGGGACTCCTGTTGGGCCAGCTTCTATTCTTCTGGGCCTTCGTTCTTCAGCAGCATGACGAAGCTCAATTCTCTCGCACGGGCCCGAGTAATTGGCCCAGGTGGAAGTGGCGCCTAGGCTTCTGGACCTGGAGGTGGCGCCTGGGCTGAAACTAGCGCCTGGACTGGTGCTGCTGGTGTAGAGTCGCTATTGTTGTCGTTGATGTCCTCATCATTATATGCCCCTTCGATTCATGTGGAGGCCCACCCAATGGCCAGGATCCCTAGTCAAGCCATGCTCATTTTGTTGACCCACATCTCAGTCAACCAAAAGCCAGTGCTTAGGACATCCCAGCCAAGTTTCTAGGGTTCAAAATCCCTAATCGTTCTCGGCGGTGGCGGCGGTGGTTGGCGGACGGTTCATGCTCCAAATCCCCAGCCACCTTTGCTTTCCTCCGGCCCGCTGCTACGGCATCCGACAGTAAGTATCTAATTCCTTACATAGACCAAGATTCCAATGGTGCGTTTAATTTTGTTCACATGAATGTAGTTCCTTTGTTTGTTTTGCATATCGGCTTCGGCTAATAAGCCTGTGCTCTATTTAGGAACTTTCCAAATCGATGGACAGGTGTTGGATAACTAGTTTCAAGAAATTCACACGTGCATATACGAATGGAGTGGAACAATTCATGGAGTTTGTTAAGCAACTGTTCCCTGAACACTCCGTTATACATTACCCGTGCAGCCGATGTGTTAATCAGTGTGAATTGGCTAAGGATGAAGTCCATGATCACCTTCTGCTGTTTGGAATGTCAGTTGCATATACTAGGTGGACTCATCATGAGGAATCAACGGAATATGTGATTGTTGAGTTTTCAGAGCAGGTGTATGGATCTAAACATGATTATGGCTCAGGGTTTGCAGATGAGGTCTATGACCATGATGATGGGAGTGATGTGGATGAGGAAGACAACAACAATGTAGAAGGTATGTCTGATCTGGAGATGATAGCAGAATTGTACACAGCCGCAGAGGAGGATGGACAGCAACCAAAATTTACTAGAGTGCTCCAAGATTTGAAGCGGAAACTTAGCCCAGGATCTCCGCACTCAAAATTCTCCTTTGTTGTGAGGTTGCTGCGCATCAAGGCGCGATATCAAATAAGCAACAGAGGGTTCAATGCAATGTTAAAGTAGATGTCCTTTTAAGTCCCTCAATCCGAATTACCATCATCATATGACAATGCAAAGAAATATCTTCATGAGCTTGGCCTTGGCTACGAAACGATCCATGTGTGCTAGAATAATTGTGTACTATTCAGGAAGGATTATGCCAAATTGGATAAATGCCCCAAATGCAACGAATCTAGATGGGTAGATGATGATGGCTGTAAGCGTGTTCCTTGCAAGGTTTTGAGGCATTTTCTACTAATCCCAAGGTTGAAGAGGATGTTTGCTTCCAGCCGAATGTATGACGAGATTTTGACGCGTAATTATCATAAAGGGTTATTATTTTAGACGGGCTGCTTGAATGAGTTAGCAAGTTTCTTTGTTCATGTGGCCACGTATCATTGGGAGGAGTCCATGCAAATAGCTAGCTTTGTACGTGAGGCCGATTTAATTATTGGTAAGCCCACGTTTAGCTACTGGCCAACGATCAAATAAGTGTTAGTTAGTATAAATATGATTATATGCTTTTGGATTGGATAATAGGCTAAAACAATTAGTCAATTGAATAAATATATGTATGACCCATGCATGCAAGCAATCTATTCACGTAGCACATATTGTCATGCAATGTACATCTCTCGTGGGCTGGACAAACGTATACGTATTCGGCCGTATGTAATACATGTTGTATGGAGAATTGGAGATACGCCGGGCGGCAAGCAGACACTGCCACAGGTATACATGAAGACAACCTTCATTTGATCTGTAGAGCACCATACATATTTCTTTCATCGATTTTCTTTTTCTTTTCAATTTTCTGACCCACGCTTTATTTTGTGACTCATGTCCGAGTATTCATAATTTGAGGCTCGTATATACGTGCGACATCGCATTATCACCCGTGGTGGAGAAGAAGGGAAAGTAGAAAAGGCACGAGGCAAACGACTGTGCCTCGAAAAAATAAAACTGCGCGTGACGCAAGTCCATATCACACGCCGAAGGGGGAGGCGAGAAGCCATGCCTCAGGAAATAAAATTGCACGTGACGCAAGTCCATATCACACGCGAAAGGGAGAGGCGAGAAGCCATGCCTCAAGCTAGAGCCAATTGGATTGCTTATTGTACGACGAAAGACCATGCCATGAGTATTATTCTCGAGATCACGTTCTGGAACGCAAGTCCATATTGCAGAGGCGATCACGGAAGAAGGGAAATACCACATCAAAGAGCCATAACAAAAGTCCATACTATCGTCCGGGAGTGTCTTAGGTATCTCATTGCGACCGTTATGTCACGGTGCCAGCCAATAAGAACCTGCCACCTTATCATGTAGCGAAAGCACGTGCTACTTCAAAGGGGAATTTTATCAATCCTATTGCGACCGTTTTAGTTATTATGGTGCCAGCCAATAGAATCGAAGGGTTTCACAGATCTGCAGGAACCGCTATGGTATGCTTTTCTGCTCCCAAGAGATAAGCAATCCATTTGGCGTGTGTTGGTTTGTTGAAAGTTTTTTATTGTGATTGATCAGGCTGGATCAAGAGAGATTTTTTTTGTTGTTGTTTAAAAAATGTCGGCTTCCCTTTGATCACTTGAGCTATAAGGTGACCGCTAGAAAGTCTGCAGGAGAGTTCAATCTCCGGGATGGTGTGCAATTGCTTGACATTGCTCGCATGTGTTCGTGACTAAGGACAACATGATCCACATGGACGTTCCCGAGGCATTAGGGACATCATCGGGATATCACCTTAGCAGAATAAGCTGTTGACCCCGCACTCCTCAAGAGACATTAGGTATGGCTTAACTGGATTTGGTTGAGGGTATAAATGGCTAGGGATGCCTCACTTTTCTTGCGAGGGTGGTGGAAGGTGATCACTCTCCACACAACCGGGATGTTCCATCGATTGGCTTGAGAATTGAATTCAGCCTTTTATTCGGACTGCACTTTGGATACTTTTTTTTTGAATTGTCCATTTAGCTTGGACTTTTGACTTGGTGTTTGGAACGCATAGAAACCATCCTTCAGGACTTTTGAGATCTCACCTTCCACACTTTGTGTAGCTAAACCTCGCGGGCACCATTTTTTTTAAGGTCCCTTGTTGAATTGTTGGGGTAGCAAGAAGCTGCACACTGCACCGCAACTTTTGTTGGGGGAGGTAGCCCTCTCTTGCTCTTTTACCTATAAATTTTCCCCATGGGTGGATGTCTCTGCCGGGATAGCGAGAGGAAGTGTGGGTATACAACAAACTTATCACCTCGGATCAAAACATAAGTCAGTCATTATTGCCCGGTCCCAGACATATGTTATGCGCCTCATGTGCTTGTGAGTGGAGAGATGATCCATTGACGAACTCTCGAGCAGACAAACTTTAAGTCACCAGCTAAACGAATTATGGGAAGCCTTTTAATATAGGCCGTTTTTTATGCCCACCTTTCATTTGTTTAGCAAAGGAGGACGGTAGAAAGCATATCATGACTTAGAGAAAATATTTCTTGAGGTACCGGCCATTTATGGGAGGCATTGACCGGATTCCAGCCTGATCGATAAGTTGGTAGGCACCACCGTCGTAGACTTGCTCCACGACATAGGGCCCTTCCCACTTTGGGTCAAACTTGCCTTTTCCTTTGGTCATAATGATGGGTCGTCGGAGCACTAGTACCAGGTCTCCGTTCTTAAAGACTCGTGGTTTAATAAGCTTGTTATATGCTCGGGACATGTTTTGGCGGTAGAACTCAAGGTTCTGCAATGCATTAAGGCGGTGCTCTTCAAGTGCGTCTAGCTCTTGGAATCGGAGCCAAACTTGTTCTTCTTGGGTAATTTCATCATGCATGGCGATTCTCAACGCGGGGAGCTCTACTTCCAGTGGCAGTACTGCTTCCGTGCCATGCACAAGAGAATAAGGGGTTGATTGAGTGGGCGTTCGGACTGTAACACGATATGCCCACAAAGCTTCAAAAAAGCGATCATGCCAATGTCTCTTATGCTTCGAGACTGTCTTCTTAAGAATCCCGCCAAGTGTCTTGTTGAAAGCCTCTGCTAGGCCATTAGCTTGGGGGTAATATGCCGTGAAGCAATTCCAATCGATCTTGTATTTGCTCACAAATCTAGCGATCTTGGTGGGTGTGAAAGCCTTTCCATTATCTGAGGTGATTCGACGAGGGACACCGAAGCGATAAATGATGCGGCGCTCAATGAAATTAATGACATTTTCAGATTTGACTTCTTTGAGCGGGACTGCTTCTGCCCATCTTGAAAAGTAATCGGTGGCTGCTAAGATAAAGCGATGCCCCCGGATGATGGTGGATCAATCATACCGATCACGTCAATACCCCAAGCATCGAACGACCACGAAGGTATGGTTGGATGGAGAGGGACTAGGGGTTGGTGCTTGAAGTCCCCATGTAGTTGGCAATCATGATAGGCCCGAGCCATATTGATACAGCCAACCATCATGCTGGGCCAATAGGATCCCATAAGTTTGATGCTATGATACATTTTCGGCCTGCTCTGGTGTCCGCCGCAAACTCCGAAATGGACCTCGCGGAGGGCTTTGTCAGCCTCAACACGTGAAAGGCATCGGAGGGGTAGTTCGTGGCCAATGGTGCGTCTATATAACACTCCTGCTTTGAAGACATATGAGGGGACCCGTCGTTGGAACTGGCGTCGTTTGACTGGGTCGCTTGGAAGCATCTCATGCTTGAAATAGTCAAGAAAGGGTTTGCGCTAGTCTTGATCATCAACTTCCTCAGTAGTGACAATGTTAACTTCACAATCCTCAGGGACGAGGTCGAGCACAGTCGGAAGTAACCACCTTTGCTCAATCTTCACTTCTGCTTCCCCGTCCGGAAGGGCTAAAATCGATGCAAGTTTTGCCAAAGCATCAGCGGATGTATTTTCGCTTCGAGGAACGTTGCTAAGTTGGATGTGCTCAAACTTTGCCACGAGTTTGCATGCGACCTCACGGTAGGGAATTAATTCTGGTTTGCGTACCTCATGTTTACCATTTATTTGCCTCACAATGAGTTGAGAGTCGCCGTATGTGTGTAACACATGTATGCCCATGGAGAGGGCTAGTAACAACCCAAATATGAATGACCCGTATTCTGCTTCATTATTTGAGCAATCTTCGTTGAGAAGAGAATAAGAATGATACATCGTATCTCCACATGGGGTTCTAAACACTATCCCTGCACCAGCTCTCCTCCGTGGAGTCTTCTCAGGATTATATTCCGTGCGAGCAGCTCCATCAAAGTATAGCTCCCAAGGGGCCTCCATGTCTACCGCAAAAACCTCTTCGTCTGGAAGATCTGTGACTAAAGGGGAGTCATCTGGGACAGGGTGCGGCTAGCAAATCTGCTAAGGCTTGGCCTGTAACGGCTTTTTAAGTGACATACGTGATATCATACTCCATCATGAGTAAGGCCCACTTACCAATCCTTCCGGTAAGAACTGGTTGATTAAGCATATATTTCACTGGGTCTGCCCTCGCAATGAGCTGGACCTCATGAGCAAGTAAGTAGTGTCGAAGCTTCTTGAGGGCAAATATAAGGGCCAAGCATAGCTTCTCGATGGATGAGTAATTGCATTCAGCCCCTGCCATTGTGCGGATTAGATAGTAACATGAAACTTCTTTGCCTTCATCATTAACTTGAGCGAGCAGGGCACTAATAGAGGTCTTTTGTGTCGCTATGTATAGAATTAGAGGGCGTCCTTCAACTGGGGCCCTATGGACAGGAGGGTGAAGCAAATAATGCTTGATGCTATCAAAAGCATTTTGACACTGCTCATCCCATATAAAGGGTGCGCCCTTCTTCATCAACTTGGAGAAAGGTTCGATACGCCTTGATGGGTTAGAGATGAAACGTCGGATGTAGGCCAATTTGCCTTGCAAAGATCGAAGCTCCTTCAAATCTTGTGGAGGGGGCATCTTTAGGATCACCTTTATGTCTTTCTGTTTGATCTCAATGCCCCGGTGATGAACGATGAAGCCTAGGAATACCCCTGATTGCGCTGTGAATGCACACTTTAATGGATTCATATTCAGGTTATATTTATGGAACCTTTCGAACACTTTGCGCAAGTCTTCTTGATGACTCTTTCTCTCCCGGGTTTTAATGACTACATCATCAATGTAGCATTCCACTGACTGGTGGATGAGGTCATCAAGCACAATGCTCATGGCTCTCTGATAAGTGGCGCCTGCATTTTTCAAACCGAAGGGCATTACCGTGTAATAGTAATTCCCTCTTGGCGTTCGGAAGGCAGTGTCGGGGGCATCATTCTCATCCATCTTGATTTGGTTGTACCCGAAAAATCCATCCATGAATGATAGGGCAGCATAACCCGTGGTAGCATCAACGACCATATTTGTCATTGGCGTAGGGAAGTCATCTTTCGGGCAACTGCGATTCAAATCTCAAAAATCAACACATAACCTAACTTGTCCATTCTTTTTCATTACTGGAACTATGTTTGCAAGCCACCGTGGGTACTGAATTTCTTTTATGAACCCAACATTGATTAGCTTGTCCACCTCCGCTACTATGTCATTTTGCAACTCTGGCCGGAAACGACGGGGCAGCTGCTTAATAGGGCGATATTGAGGATCAATCGCCAACCCCTGGGTCTAAGTCAGGCATCTCTTTGTATGACCATGCAAAGCAATCCTGGTAATGCATCAGAAATCTTCTATAGTCTTCACGCTCTTCGGGCGTAAGTGTCGCACTAACAAAAGTTGGGCGTGGATCATCATCACTTCCTAGGTTTATTTCAACCAAATTGTCAGTAGAATGTTGAACGCCATCCTCTAACTGTTCAGGGGCAGGGGCAGCATTTAATACCTCCCCATGTGGTGCAGCCAATGCCAAGGAGGTCCTCATCTTTACCATTCCATCCTACACTTGTGGCTGCACAGAAGGGATAAGTATGAATAGGTATAGCACATAAATACTCCAAGTCTTCGTGATCGGAGGAGTCACCCCAAAGTTCATGTTGCCAATCATTTATTACATGTGTATCATGACATGTAGCCCGCCATTTGAGGCCATACATTTCTTCCTCCTCGCTATCTGAGGAATCATTCCCATGGTAACCGAGACCTCGCTTAGAACGAGACACTCGACCTTTCCTGATCACTCTTTTTGACTGGCTCCACCATTGTTCACATACATTAGGAGGTGGGGGCAGTCTTCGATCCTGCCGCAGCTTGATCCCGGCCTTCTCCAGTAAAGGAACCATCCTTGGCTCCACTTTTATTGTGGCCTGGACTTCTTCCTTGACTATCTTCTCAATCTTGGCGACCAGCTTATTTACCCTTCCCTTCCCTTGACTGGAGGTTGAGAAGACGTCGCCCAATTCCTTGGAAGTAGGGGGTGAACCACCCTGATTAGCAGCTCGATGCTGCAGCAGTCGCGGAAGCTTGTGCTATCGTGGTTGCTAGAGGTGTAGCTGACAGGGCAGGTGTAAGGTTCCAGGTCCATAGCTGCGATGGAGCATCAGCTTTTTGTGGCTCTGCGGCGACTAACGATTCTGAGTGCACAACATCTTTACTCTCAAAGGCCCTAAATGACGAGCTCCTTCGTTTGGAGGGACAACTCACATGGAGTGATGAGGTACTTCATTTCAGATGAAGAGGGTGCTATGCCAGAACCAAATAGTACATTTGTTGGTGGTGTTGAGCGGCCAAGCTGGCTTTGTGCCCCTTCACTTGGAAAGAAATACTTAGCATCGCCATGATGCACTTCCTGCACTGTGTAAGGATGGAGATTGCCTATGATTCTTTGTTTTTCACCATAATTGTCCACAAACTTGAGGCACTGGTGAAGAGTCGAAGGCACAACATGATACTTATGTAGCCATGGTCTTCCGAGCAGAGCCGAGTAAGATGTGGTGAACTCGATCACAAAGAACTTAACCTTGAAGGAAATGTGGACATTTGTACCTTCAAAGTGATGGTACCCAGTGATGGGTTTCCATTGCTATCATAGCCACAAATGACGACCCTAGTGGGCTCCAAATCCTTCAAACTATATGAGGACCCAGTGTGTCCGAGGACCGGTGGATGGTCGCTTCCTGGTGTGATGAGTGATTGACAACGTGGTGTGGACTGACGTTTCCCTTGGCTCAAGTATTGTAGGTGTAGAATGCGGCTTGATTGCTTTGGTGCAGGTGAAGAATAGGCGCGAAAGGTCTTAGCCATGGCGGCCTCCAAGGAGCGGAGAGACAAGTAGGCTTGGTTCGAGGGACCCGGTGGCCAGATGGATCAAGTGCGGTTCACATGGTGCTAGAACGAGCAAGGGGGCATGGTTCCGGTGTGAGGTAGCAGCTCACAACCGAAGCTCGTACGCAGACATGAAGCCGGTGCAAGGTAGCGGCTAACGACCAAAGCTTGTACGCGGGGTTTGGTGATTTGGCCACAAAATCATCAGGAGGACGGTTTCTTGGTTTCGGCCTCAAAACCAAGCCCGAGGACTTGGCGTGGCGGTAACGGTCCATTAGGAGGTGTCGTGCGCGTCAAGGAGCCTGGGCCGGAGGACACGCGGCGTGACCGCAAGGCTTGCGTCGGAGGGAAGCTAACTTGCGGTGGAAGGTGCCCCAGCCGGAAAATATTCGCAACTATGACAAATTTGCCTCTAAGGGGTATTGTGTTGTATGCTTCATGTGAGGGCGCTCTGGACATTTGCAGGGCGCCTATATATGAGGAGCGGCTATTGTGGGCAGCCATCCCTTGGAGAGAATAGGTGGTAGACATCATTTGTTTGTGAGAGGGTCTTTTCTAGGGTTTGAGAGGGAGAGAGAGGAGGGATCTTTGATTTGATCTTTTTGCCATTCTAGCTTTGTTTGTGCTAGCAAGTGGCTTGTAACCGCACATGGTGAAGTAATCCAAAGTTCAATTTCGTGCCATGATTTGAATCCACGAGCTCCTTTTCTTTTTCCTATTTTCGGAGCTATTTTTGGGTGATTTTCGTTCTTCACTTCCTTGGGCGTTTTCTCTCGGATTTCTTTGGGGATTCACGTATGAGTGCCTTGTGCCTCTTTTGCTGGTGATCTCTTGCCCCCAAACGCCGGGAATCGCTTTGGATTTAAAGTTTTTGGGATGAACTCGAGTTCTTGGTGTTCTTCACGAGATCTGTGATTCCAGGAGTTCTAGGAGGTTTGAGGCCAAGATCTTTGGGGCATAGCCTCTCCTTGAGGTGTATATCATCTACCCAAAATCTTGTCTCAAGACTCCAAGTCATTTGGGAGATCCATTCTCGAGTTGACCTTTTCGCTGCGTCGATCTATTGATCCGATCGGTATTCCTTGACTGGGTCGGATCAATCGACCGCTAGGACTTCGCAGCCCTGCAATCTCGAGTTGACAGTTTTCACTGTGTCGATCTATCAATCCGATCGGTTCTTCCTGGCTCGGTCGGATCAATCGACCGCTAGCCTTCGCAGCCTTGCAAACTCTCTGGTAGAAGGTCGATATTTCGATTGAATGCTCCGATCGACTCTTGGTCGGATCATCCGATCGCTTTGAGAGAAAAGTGAGTTCAGTGACTCGACTGTTGACTTATTGATCCGATCGGTGGCTCTTGTACAGGTCGGATCAATCGACCGGTGGTTTTCACTCAGTCACGGTCAGAGCATATGCGATCACTCCGATCGAACCTTTTGCATGACCGATCGGATCAATCGACCCGTGTAATTTTCACTGATTTGACCTGCTGTTTTCCCTCAGTCACGGTCGGAGCATAGGCGATCAATTCGACAGGTGCTTTTCATGTGCGGTCGGATCAAACGACCCGTGTAAATTTCACTGAACTCTTCCTGTTGAGGCCGCGTCTTGTGCTCGATTTGTTCGATTCTTTTTCGGCTGCTTTGATCTAGTTTCTAGGGTCAGTAGCTTCTCAGTAGCTACGTGATCTTGGCTAGATCGTTTGGTCGGCTTTGAGTTGATTTGGAAAAAGCCAGATTTGGGAAAGAAATTTTATCGGCTCCCATTCACTCCCCCCCTCTCTGGTCGCCTAATCGGTCCCTCACTATATCCAGCCCGAATTTTACTCTTAATAGGCAAGAGGTTAACAGCAGACGCAGGGTCTATGAGAATTTGCCGAATGTGAGCATTTCCGATGTTTCCCTCAATGTACAAAGGCCGGTAGTGATTATTGTCGATTGTGATTTTATCCTCCTCTGAGAAGGATATCTCATTCACTTCATCCATAGCTTGGGCGAGTCGGTGCTCAGCCACTTGCACCTCATATTGGTCAGACTTCTCTAAGGCTTTGATTAGGGCCTGATGAAGCTCAGGCATCAACAAGAGGACAACATACACTTAGCTGGGTTGGAATATGCTTGAGGTGGGAAAGAATTCTGTACTCTACTTCATCTTTTTGGAGGCTGACCAGTTGATGATCATGTCTGGGGGCTGCTTTGAGTGGCTGCCCCGTTTACTTCTGAACTCTAAACAATTTTGACTTGAGCGGTTCGGCCACTTCCTTCTCGCCCACAAGTCTGCTTCTTCAACCTCTTCATCCTCACTAGAGCTATTTCATCGTTAGCTAGAGTCATCTCCTTCGGTGCTGATAATCACATTGCATGGAGCAAGGTTCAAAACTGCCACACTTGTGTCGTTTACATCATGGGATGTAGAGGGCTGCCCCCATTGCTTTGGGAAGAATTAGCCAAGTGTTGCAAAAGTACATGGAGATTTTAGGAAAGGCTCATCTTCTCCTTTATATTAGGGGGCAAACCTTGGCGGCATGCACCTCCTATTTGGATCTTGCCATTGATTGGATGGGGAAGGCGACAATTGTGGTCGAGAACCACCTTGGTTGCTTCTCCAAGGACGTCTTTACCGATCCACATCCCAAGGTCATCTATAATTATTTGCAGCAATTAATGGTCAGTGCCAGTTTTGCAGCTCGTAGCTCTAGTCGAGTGCTTGAAGTTTCAAGGCCAATTTCTCATTGTCCACAATGTAGTGCAATATTTAATTCTGTGGCTAGCATACCAATTTTATGGGGCATTATAGATGTTTGCCAGCCATGTCGACTTCTTTTGCCCCAATGTTAGCCATCTATGCTCCATTTACTCAAAATGGACTTTTGAGGAGTTTTCTTAGGACAGGTACTAATTGTTAAGCCCCTCCGTGACGTTGGGCACAAATTAGGCCCTTCTTGGCTCTTTTTGGAGCTAAGGCATGGTGTTGTATTTGGAGTGCTTGCTGAACATCAAAGCGCCCCTATTATTTGCAACCTGATAGGTTAAAAAGTACTAGCAGCTGGTACTTCGCTTGGCAATTGGCACATTTGTAGCCAGCAGTGGAAGAATATGGGGTGTCACCTTATGTGGTGGGGCAGGTACGCCAGCCTGGACCTCACTTAATAACAAAAGGTAGGACGTAGCAAGAGCAGATTCCCTTGCATGAGCTTGAAGGGTTTCTTCACAAACACCCTATGATTATGGACTTAGTCATTTAAGGCCGACTCTCTCATTCTAGGAGGAACGAATCGTTTGATTTTGCCCCCAGTGCTAGGGCAGTTTTCCTCAAGGATAAATATCTTTGTTCATGTGGCCATGTATCATGGGGAGGAGTCCATGCAAATAACTAGCTTTGTACGTGAGGCCGATTTAATTATTGGTAAGCCCACGTTTAGCTACTGGCCAACGATCAAATAAGTGTTAGTTAGTGTAAATATGATTATATGCTTTTGGATTGGATAATGGGCTAAAACAATTAGTCAATTGAATAAACAAATGTATGGCCCATGCATGCAAGCAATCTATTCTTTTTTTTTTGAGGGAATGCAAGCAATCTATTCACGTAGCACATATTGTCATGCAATGTACATCTCTCGCGGGCTGGACAAACGTATACGTATTCGGCCGTATGTAATACATGTTGTATGGTGAATTGGTGATTCGCCGGGCCCGTGAGACAAACCAACGAGGCCTGGAGACGTTCTCGAGGCCGGGAAGATTCTAGAAGCCTCCTGTGCGGCAAAATAAGAGATCGTTTAATACAAAGGATCCTACGTATCTATTCTCATGGGACTTTAGTTAGGCCCACATTGCAGAGAGATAATGGGTCCTGGATGGCTATCTTCTGGATTTAAAGTTCAGATAAACATTGATCAGCTTGGCCGGCAAGTACAAGCTTAGAGATAAGTTCGTTCAAACTAACCGGCGGCGGCGCTCAACACCGCTGCCCGGTACCCTAGCTCCTCTCCTATAAAAGGAGAGCCTTTCCTCCACGCAGGGGGCTCACGCACGCAGCATACGCATTCATCCCATACACATCCATTCATTCGCATGTACACGTCCGTCCATCCCTCCATACCCATACACCCAACTCGACGAGAAAAGCTCCGGCGATCTCGGCGGCAGCGGCTTCAACTCCGGCGCCCCGGGGGCGGCTTCATCAACCTCGACACCATCCATCACCTCTCTAACGCCTTCAACCACGACATGGCTGCTCGTATGCACGGTGAGATCTCGTATGCACGGTGAGATGCTTTATTTTGTGTAGGTATAATTCGTTCGTTGCATGTGGCTGTGCATGGCTATGGTATGTGTAGATGCATATTGATTTAATGGCCAGCAAGAGATCACAGCCCAGACGTTCGCATGCGGCGGCTGCCCAGCATCCATGATCACTACTACACAAACCACTTTCACAAACGAGCTATCACAACCGGTTTTGAGAAAACCGGTTGTGATAGAGCTATCACAACCGGTTTTTAAAAAACCGGTTGTGATGTCGCCTATCACAGCCGGTTTTTCTCAAAAACCGGTTGTGATAGTCGGCCGGCATATCACAACCGGTTTTTCTTACAAACCGGTTGTGATGCTCACTATCACAACCGGTTTTTAAAACCGGTTGTGATGGTGAGCATCACAACCGGTTTCTTTACTAACACATTTTTGAGGGCAAATTTGAAAATTCAAATTTTGTAAACGACCTCGGATGAACTTTTGACCAAAATGAAAGTTGTAGATCTTGAAAAATTATGAAACATTGTAGTTCACCATTTTTTTATTTGAAGTCATCTTGTCAACCGAATCTAAGTTTGAAATTTTCAAATTTGAAAATTTAAATTTTGTAAACGACCTCGGATGAACTTTTGACCAAAACAAAAGTTGTAGATCTTGAAAAGTTATGAAACATTGTAGTTCACCATTTTTTTATTTGAAGTCATCTTGTCAACCGAATCTGTTTGAATTTTTCAAATTTGAAAATTCAAATTTTGTAAACGACCTCGGATGAACTTTTGACCAAAACGAAAGTTGTAGATCTTGAAAAGTTATGAAACATTGTAGTTCACCACTTTTTTATTTGAAGTCATTTAGAGCCTCAAATAAGCAATTTACACTCAGAAAACATTAATATGAGGGGAATCAAAATGGTATATAGACACAAACACACTAGTGGTGCAGTGGTAGAGGAGGCTATGCACGAACGTGGGACGGTGGGTGGTGGCTGATGGGGTCCATCCCCAAATAAATAAAATGTTTTGCTATTTTATTTTGGTTTATTTTCGGTTTAGATGAAAACCGGTTGTGATGGGGTCATCACAGCCGGTTTTTGAAAACCGGCTGTGATAGGGGGACTATTACAGCCGCTTTATCTCATCCGCCCCCTAAAACCGGCTGTGATGGGGGTTCCGAACCGGCTGTGATGACTTTTCTGTAGTAGTGGATGGTGACCCGGCTAGCAGCGTCAGGCCGGCGGTAAGTCCGGCGGGAACCACTTCATCCACGGCGGCTGTGCATCACGGCCACGACGGGGGCACGGCAAGCTTCCATGATCAACCACCGAAAGGCAAGCACGAGCAGCTAGCACCAGCACACAGGGCTGTTGTCAAGTGACCGCGACGGCAACCGCGGCGGTGACGCCTATCTCTATCAAGATGATCCAGCAGCATGCACGGTAGCACCCGGCTAGCAGCGACACGGCGGCGGCAAGCATGGCAGTCTGGCAGCGTGCATGCGCAGCCCGGCGGAATTCTAGCAAGAACTTCATGCTAAGCGGTAGCACGACATGGTCACAGCGATGACGACGGCAAGCTCGGCAGCCTGGCAGCGATCTTCTCCATCAAAAGTAGTATCGTGCATGGCCCGGTCAGAGGCGACTCCGGACAGCCCGCGGCAGCTCAGCAGTAACTCGCCCCGTGGCGGTAGGCGCGGTAGTCCGGGCAAGCGGCAACGACTCTCCGGCCCGTGATCATATATGGCCCAGCATGTCTTATTGTTGCGACGAGCTGAAATATGCTAAGTCCAGGGCAATACATGCACGAGTACGTTTATCTATACTATAAGGATCCAAAACAATTGGTAAAAAAATACTTTTATAAAACCTCCCGTACCCCTCACAGCGTTCCCACTTGTAAGGAACCCGCCTAAACCCACCTAAAATGTTTGGGCATCAACCAATTCAAATGAAGGCCATCTGGGCGTCCGTGGCCGATCCAACGCATGAGGGATAGTTTAGGCGGCATTATTTCAGAAAAACCGAAAAATTTCACTCACCCCCGCCCAATCTACCCGCCCCCTGCACCCACCGCGCCATAGATGGAATTGTTACGTGATTTACCGCGCCATAGATGCAATTGTTAGGTGATTTCGAACCGAAATCGTTCTTTCCATAAACTTACCATAGTTGTGGGAGTCAATCAGGGAATCGATTACTTACCATAGTCGTGGGCGTCCAGGTTCATCTCCTTAGCCCTCCTGCCCCCTATATAAGGCGCACCTCCTTATTCTCAAAGCACACAATCTCTCCATTCATTCTCATCATCTATTCAGAGTTCATATTTCTTTGCAAGGGCGTCGGCGTCGAGCGCGGCGCAAGGGTGGCCACGACGCTCGTCGTGTCCAAGCTCGCAAGGGTGTCCGCGTTGTGACGGTGTCCGGTGCCGTCGAGTGCGTGGCGTCGTTGCTCCACGACACCGGCGACGAGGAGAACAACCTTCTCGGCCTCCCCGTCATCAAAAAGCTGGCTGCGGTGCCGAGTTGCTCATGGATACATGTATCGTGAATATTTTCCTTCTGTTTCCGCCGGAGGCCCAAGCTTTCGATGTATGAATATATAATTTTTAATATGAGATGCTATTGAATAATTTTAATATGCGATCTAAAGGCAATCCGAGTGCTTTTCAAGGCTATCCGAGTAGTTTACAAGTCATACGACTAATTTCCATATCGAAAAGAGTCCTTGCAGTACACTACTCTTGTTTTTCACGCCTGGTACGACTCTGTCTGGAGAGAATCCATGTGTCTCTGTGGGCCCATGGTCACCATCAATAGAGTAGCGAAACAGAGGAGGTCGTGGTTACTCGGCGAGTGCTTGCCAAGCCAATCGAGTGCTTTTTCGAGTTCTTGATCAGTCTTGGACGGCAGGCAGGGTTACAAGGTTGGTTTCGAGTAGAATTCTAACCAATTACTACTCGGAGAGTGCTTTTCAAGGCTATCTGAGTAGTTTACAAGTCATACGACTAATTTCCATATCGAAAAGAGTCCTTGCAGTACTCTACTCTTGATCTTCACGCCTGGTACGACTCTGTCTGGAGAGAATCCATGTGTCCCTGTGGGCCCATGGTCACCATCAATAGAGTAGCGAAACAGAGGAGCTCGTGGTTACTCGGCGAGTGCTTGCCAAGCCAATCGAGTGCTTTTTCGAGTTCTTGATCAGTCTTGGACGGCGGGCAGGGTTACAAGGTTGGTTTCGAGTAGAATTCTAACCAATTACTACTCGGAGAGTGCTTTTCAAGGCAATCCGAGTAGTTTACAAGTCGGAGCTCGTGGTTACTCGGCGAGTGCTTGCCAAGCCAATCGAGTGCTTTTTTGAGTTCTTGATCAGTCTTGGACGGCGGGCAGGGTTACAAGGTTGGTTTCGAGTAGAATTCTAGCCAATTACTACTCGGAGAGTGCTTTTCAAGGCAATCCGAGTAGTTTACAAGTCATACGACTAATTTCTATATCGAGAAGAGTCCTTGCAGTACTGTACTCTTGTTCTTGACGACTGGTACGACTCTGTCTGGAGAGAATCCATGTGTCCCTGTGGGCCCATGGTCACCATCAATAGAGTAGCGAAACAGAGGAGGTCGTGGTTACTCGGATTGCCCTGAAAAGAACTCTCCGAGTAGTAATTGGTTAGGATTGTACTCGAAACCAACCTTGTAACCCTGCCCGCCGTCCAAGACTGATCAAGAACACGAAAAGGCACTCGATTGGCATGGCAAGCACTCGATTGATGATACTCGACGATGAAGCGCTTGGGGGCTTGTTGGAGGTACGACCATGGGCCCACAGGGACACATGGATTCTCTCCAGACAGAGTCATACCAGGCGTGAAGAACAAGAGTAGAGTACTGCAAGGACTCTTCTCGATATGGAAATTAGTCGTATGACTTGTAAACTACTCGGATTGCCTTGAAAAGCACTCTTCGAGTAGTAATTGGTTAGGATTCTACTCGAAACCAACCTTGTAACCCTGAATGAGGCGCCCGAAAAGTCATCCAAACCACTCTTGCAGTGTATTCAGGAAGCCCCCGGCAAGTTGTACTCATTTGGCGAGTTATACTTCAAAGCACTTGACAACTGGTACTTAAAGATCACTACTCATACTGTGGATTAGACTCTAGAGTACTTTCAAATAAGTACTCAGAGATTTGAAATCACTACTCGCCTTGTGGAGTAGACTCTGTACTACTTTCAAATGAGTAAATCACTACTCTTCTTGCCGCACAGCGTCCCCACTTGACAGGGTTCCACCTAAACCCACCTAAAATGTTTGGCCATCAAGCAATTCAAATGAAGGCCCTGTGGGCGTCTGTGGCCGATCCAACGCATGAGGGATAGTTTAGGCGGCATAATTTCAGGAAAACTGAAAAATTTCACTCACCCCCGCCCAATCTACCCGCCCCCTGCACCCACCGCGCCATAGATGGAATTGTTAGGTGATTTACCGCGCCATAGATGCAATTGTTAGGTGATTTCGAACCGAAATCGTTCTTTCCATAAACTTTATTTCCATAACAGCCACAATACATCCCATAACATCATTTGTTTCTTTTCCTCCTCCGTCTTCCCTCCTCCGTCGAGGGAAGACGATCGTTTTTGTTGTAGTTCCATCGACGATCGTGTTATCTAGGGTTTCCCAATAGCTCTTTTCGTATTTGCTGTGTTTTAGGTTTTGTCCGAAGCAGTATGGACATGCCAAACCCATCAACGACTGCGTCGCGACGTGCAAGAAGGGGTGGTGGCCGCGGTGGTGGTCGATCTGGTCCTACAGATCGGGGAAGAGGTTCTGGTAGAACCGGACGTGGACGAGGTCGTACCAGAGTGGTGCGCGGTTCTTCCTTGAGAACAGATTGTAAGAACTGCTATAGACCTATACACATGGTGCATTGTTTTGTCATCAATTAGAAACGGATTCTCATTTTTTCCTTGATTAGTTCATGCAACAACAGATAATGTTGATTGTACAAACACACCACTCCTCTGTTCTGCACGCGACGGCTGTGTTGAAGATGGTGAGATGTGGAGTTGTACTAGAAATGTTGCAAATTGTTTCAAATCTTTTCTGTCCTGATTTTCTGTCCTGATTAGGTAATGCAACAACAGATAATGTTGATCCCAATGGTGGTGACTTTGGAGAAGGGTGGCTCTTTTGCAACAATGCTATATTGGGCCATGGTAAGCAACTACATTGTGCGACCATGGATGGTACTGACCATAGTGTCAATCCGCCTACACACTCTTCTATTCCGCAACATGATGATGGAAATAGTGGGTCTGTTAGTAAAGGTTAGTACATTGCATCTTTGTTTATGGTGTAAATTTAATTCAATTCCCCCGCGGTATATATTACCAATAATCCTGTATAGATCGAATTGTAGCAAGGAAAGAGTATAACAAAGAATACCAGACACATCTATCTGTTGAAAAAAGGGAACTTTATAATGCAAATAGGCGAGAGGCACGCGCTCGTACACGATCAATGCATGCTTCACCAAGCAATATAGTGGCAGACCCAAGCTCAACTGATGTTAGGATGACTGGTGTGTCGGGGATCGCCACGCCAGAGTTTACACGTTGTGGATCAAATTGTTTCAACCGGTCTGGTACGTTAGATACAATTGGTGCGACTACATCCACATCCAGACCGAGAGGAGGTGGACGCCAGTCTGTGACGCAAAGCACACTCCCTGGTAGTACTCTATTACATGCTGATAGTCCGTACATTTTTACCTATTCATTTGATCGTTTAATTTTATGTGGCCTGTATACGATTTGACTTAAATAATGATCGAGCGTTTACTCATTTTCATTTACAGTAGACAACATGACCATTGAGCCTGGTCATTCTCTTGCCAACGAAGATGGCGATCCGGATTGTGATGAACAGGCTGTAGATGGTGAGTCTACTGTTAACAAGACTTGTGTAATAACAAAAACTGTAAAATAACGTATCTAAGCTCGCCACCATTTTTTAGAGGAAGATTTGGATTGCAGAGAACCCGCCGAAGTTGTTGCTGCCCCCTATGAGGATGACGATGCCAGAGTCTACCATGAACGAGGTAGGAGAGGTTTAAGCTGATTGCACTGTTTCTAATTATATAGCTTTAGCTGAAAAATATTTAATTTTGATAAATAATATTCCTATGTTGTGCAGTTGTGCAGTACAAGACAATGAGGGACCCTGACATTTCCATTCCCTCTACTGACCCCTACGAGTACATCTACAAAAACCTGCCAAAGAAACATTATGTGCTGCGTAAAGTGCCACCATGTGAGTGGTGTGGTGCATTGAAGTTCCCGCGAGAAGGAGAGGCTTTCTGCTGCAGAAAGGGAAAGGTTAACATACAAATTCCAAATGTGGAAGGTGAACTGCGACGTCTGTTCATCAGTCAGGTTGACCGGGATGCAAAGTATTTTAGACAAAATATACGATACTTCAACTCACATTTCGCATTCACCAGCTTTGGTGCATCAGTTGACCATAGTGTTGCTAACGCAGCTGGTAACGTGCTAATCCTTATGCTTCAATGTGTCTTATTGTATAGCACGGCCAGGATAGAGTGCTAATGAGCGTATCTGGTATTTGCAGGAACGGGAGTATATTGTTTCAAGGTGCATGGGCAAATCTATCACAAGCTCGATCAATTGAATCCAGGACCAAAAGGACCACGACATATGCAGTATACTTCTACGACACCGACGAGGCTATGACGAAACGAAAAGAGAGGTCTCCACACCTGAATGCCAGTGTGTTACGTACCGTGAGGGGTACCCAGGATAACAATCCATATGCACAGACCTTCCAGCAGATGGGTAACATGCCAAGCCTCGATGAGTACATTATTGAGTTGAACACTAGCATATCTGTGGATCAACGCAGGTACAATGCTCCTGCAATGGAACAGGTGGCAGCGATATGGGAGGATGGCACCGATGTTCAAAGGAAATTTACAAGAAGTGTCCTTGTGCATGGCAGATCGGGCAAACCACGGTACATCCAGGCGTACCACGGTTGTTATGACCCTCTAGCGTATCCCCTATTCTATCCTAAAGGAGAGACTGGCTGGGAGGACAAGAGAATTTTGGTTGAAGATACTCCTGTTAAGCGATTTCTTAGACAAAAAAGAAAGTATACCAAAATAAAAAACACTGGTGTGTACTTCATACTCAGGTCCTTATTGTCAAATTATTGAAATGTAGCTGATAGAGACTAATCAATTATGTTTACCAATGCATTCTTCTTGCAGGCTCAGACTCTGTTCAGCAGGCACCGAAGAAGACGAGGCGGTCAAATGGGATTTCTGTCACCATTAATGAGGCAAGCAACAATACAGGCATAAGAGAGCACGTACAAACAGAAGATGTGCTCGAAGGTGAAGATGATGTAATGGGGGGGGTACCACGAAGACTCCGAGGACGAGGATGGAGGTTAGTTGTGATGTTTTGTATGCTAAACAAAGTTTCAACGTGCACATGTGAATCTGACGTGGTTACTTATGCGCTGATTTTTAGGGAGACATGGTGCAAGACTCCACGTCAGTGCACGTGAATACTACTGTTACATGTTGCAGATCCGAGGTGATGTATTCGTCATTTTTTTCTATGGAGGACGCCTCTTTCAGCAACGGCTTGTTGATATGTATATAAAAATTGAGTCTATGTGCTTGGACTGGTATTCTCACCCGGACCACCAAAAAATTATCCGCGCAGACCTATACCAGGTACGTATTAATAGTACTTTGTCTTGTTCTTGCACATCTTATAATATGCAAGAGAATAATTTTGAGTCAAATTTACTATTTCGCAGGGTCTCGCTGATAGCCTTGCTGCTAGTGAGGTTGATGCTATGAGGGCCAGAAAAAAATTGTGCTATCTAAAAATTTTCCAGGCAGTGATCGTGACGTTCACGCAAGGTTTATGGATGCCATGGCTCTTGTGAAGGCCGGACTTTTTTGTTACTATGACATGCAACCCTAACTGGCCAGAGGTTATTGAACAGCTATTGCCAGGGCAGACACCACAAGAAGGCCGGATATTGTTGCAAGAGTCTATCGTGCAAAGCTTCTTGACTTCCATGATTTCGTGATCAAGAAAGGGCACTTTGGGAAAGTGGTTGCTTGGGCACATGTCACAGAGTTTCAGAAAAGGGGCCTCCCACATGAGCATTTTCTGCTAATCCTTGATAAAGCTGATAAGCTTAATGGTCCTGATTCTTATGATAAGTACATCTTTGTTGAGCTCCCGGATGAAGCCAAGTTTCCATTGTTGCACAGTCTGGTCTGCACCCATATGATGCATGGGCCCTGTGGGGTTCTTAATCCTCATTGTGGTTGTATGAGAGACAATCAGTGCCGTTTCAAGTACCCACGGCAGTTTTGTGATTCCACACAACAAGGGAGGGATGCATGCCCCATTTATAGACGTAGAAAGGATGGTCAAAAAGTTTACATCAGGAAGAAGTGTCTTGATAACAGATGGGTTGTTCTATATAACCCCACTCTACTCATGTGGTACAATTGTCACATTAATGTTGAGGTGTGTTGCAGCATCGAGTCGGTCAAGTATATTTACAAGTATATTTACAAAGGACATGATTGTGCGTCGTTCTTTGTTGATGAGACCAGTGGGAACAAAACCTGTATTGAGGTAAATGAGGTCAAGCAATATAGGAAGGCAAGGTGCATCACCGCTATTGAAGCTGTCTACAGGATGTATAGGTTTCCAATGTACTCAATGTCACCACCAGTGTTGCAAATGCAAGTTCACATGCCTGGTATGCACATGGTACCGTTTGATGAGAAGGACAAAATTGAGGATATACTTGCCCGTGCTAACTCACAAGAGTCAATGCTTACAGCATATTTCAAGAAGAACATCGACGATGCAGCTGCGCGAGAGTTATTGTACAAGGAATTTCCTGAGCATTACCACTGGATTAAGAAAGATAAAGAGTGGGTGAAGAGGAAGAACAAAAGGTTTCAGGTTGGTAGGCTTGTGTACGCATAGATTGGTGAAGGTGATAGGTACTACCTTCGAGTGATGCTCTGCCATGTTAGAGGTGCCACTTCATGGGAAGACTTGCGCACTGTTTGTGGTGTCGTTTACCCAGACTACAGAAAGGCAGCCGAGGTCCTTGGTCTTGTCTCCACTGACTAGTCTCTAGACTCAGCACTTACGGAGGCTCGTATATGGAAGATGACTTATGCACTCAGACGAATGTTTGCCACTATAATTGTTTTCTGTGAGTGCGTCAACATTCGAGGCCTTTGGGATAAACATCTTGGAGCTATGGGGGAGGACTATCGGCGTACACATGGCAGCTCGTCTGTGATTCAGCAGCTTGTGCTACGTGATGTAGCTGACTTTGTCCGTTCTATGGGAAAGGATATAAAAAACTACGGGCTGCCACAACTTGATGAGACAGGTGATTATTTTTATTCTCATGAGGTGGCACTTTACATAATCAAAGAGGACGTTTATATGTGGCACTAACAAAGTGATTTGTGTTCATTTTTTAACATGGACAGGTGATCACACTAGAGACTACTATAGAGAATTGATAGAGGAAAGGAAAGTTGGTTACGATGAAGAAGATTTGCGACTTATAGAATCCTTGAACTCAGAGCAACGGATTGGTTTTGATGAAATATATGATCATGTCATTAGTAAAAGAGGCAAGGTATTTTTTGTTGATGGTCCTGGTGGTACAGGGAAGACGTTCCTCTATAGGGCACTGCTTGCAAAGGTGCGATCACTAGGGCTTATTGCAGTGGCTACTGCAACATTTGGAATAGCTGCTTCTATCATGCGAGGCGGGCGTACTGCTCACTCTAGGTTTAAGATACCTATAAAGATTAGTGATACCTCCGTCTGCAACTTTACCAAACAGAGTGGTACTGCAGCATTGTTACGTACGGCCTCGTTGATCATATGGGATGAAGTGGCAATGACAAGGAGGGAATCAGTGGAGGCGCTAGATAGAAGTTTGCAGGATGTCATGGAGTGCTCTGATCCATTTGGGGGCAAAGTTATTGTGTTCGGAGGTGACTTTAGACAGGTTCTTCCTGTAGTTCCTCGTGGTAACAGGGCACAGATCACCGATGCCACTCTACAGAGCTCATATATATGGAATTTTGTAAAGAAGATACCTCTATGCAAGAATATGAGAGCACATGGTGACACGTGGTACTCTGAATATCTGCTCAGGATTGGCAACGATACTCAACAAACTTATACCCACGACTATGTCGACCTTCCTGATGACGTTCTTATTGAATACAAGTCTGACAAGTCTATTGAACGGGTCTTCCCAAATCTTAGGGTTAATTGTATGGATGCTGGATATTTGAGGGAGCGTGCCATCCTTTCCACGAGGAACGAGCACGTTGATGGTTTGAATTCACGGATGATTGACATGTTCCCAGGTAAAGAAAAGGTTTTCTACAGCCATGATTCGGTTGATGATGACATAGCCAACAACTACCCTCTAGATTTCCTGAATTCTATTACACCCAACGGGCTTCCTCCGCATGAACTAAAGGTTAAGAAGAATTACCCTATCATCCTACTTAGAAATATAGACCCTCACAATGGCCTTTGTAATGGTACTCGTCTGGTTATCAGAGATTTCCAAGACAACTCTATTGATGCTGAGATTGTTAATGGACCGCACGCCGGTAACACGGTATTTCTTCCAAGAATCCCATTGTCCCCTTCAGAAGACATATCGCTGCCTTTCAAGTTCAAGTGCAGACAGTTCCCTATTAGGCTTAGTTTTGCAATGACTATTAACAAAGCTCAGGGGCAGACAATACCCAATGTTGGCATATACCTACCTGAGCCGGTTTTTGCGCATGGGCAGTTGTATGTTGCACTTTCCAGAGGCGTTTCAAGGAATACTACATGGGTTTTAGCAAAGCCTAATATTGATGCTGATCCTACCGGCAAGAGAACTAAGAACATTGTGTATAGGGACGTCATAGGAGCTTAGCAAGGAATATGTTTATACTTTGAATGATGTAACATTTATCTGGTTCTACTGCTGGTTCTTGCATGAAATACACGGCCAGCAAAGTTTCCTTTTACAAGGCCAGCAAAGTTTCCTTTGAATGAGCTCCTTGCATGAAATTGCACCTTTCCACAAAAAACATTCACGACTTCGGTTCCTCTTGAGAGGGTCCCTGCCCAGCCTTATATTCACGGCGGGCAGGGTTACAAGGTTGGTTTCGAGTAGAATCCTAACCAATTACTACTCGGAGAGTGCTTTTCAAGGCAATCCGAGTAGTTTACAAGTCATACGACTAATTTCCATATCGAGAAAAGTGCTTTTCAAGGCAATCCGAGTAGTTTACAAGTCATACGACTAATTTCCATATCAAGAAGAGTCCTTGCAGTACTCTACTCTTGTTCTTCATGCCTGGTACGACTCTGTCTGGAGAGAATCCATGTGTCCCTTATATTCACGACGGGCATGGTTACAAGGTTGGTTTCGAGTAGAATCCTAACCAGTTACTACTCGGAGAGTGCTTTTCAAGGCAATCCGAGTAGTTTACAAGTCATACGACTAATTTCCATATCGAGAAGAGTCCTTGCAGTACTCTACTCTTGCTCTTCACGCCTGGTACGACTCTGTCTGGAGAGAATCCATGTGTCCCTGTGGGCCCATGGTCGTACCTCCAACAAGCCCCCAAGCGCTTCATCGTCGAGTATCATCAACCGAGTGCTTGCCAAGCCAATCGAGTGCTTTTTCGAGTTATTGATCAGTCTTGGACAGGTCTTGGTTGTCACGAGGCCATGAGGTGCTTAAGCCCCGTTTATTCTGATTAAATCAGTAGTCTTCAAAATATTATATGGTGTGCGATAAGAATCGCACTCCATATGGAGTAGCCCCCGAGCCTTAAGTTGAATCGAAGAATCAGGTTGAGGGTCCACAGAATCTTGAATCTTCATCTTGTTCTTGAAATGTGCAAATCCTAACCAATTACTTCTCGGAGAGTGCTTTTCGAGGCAATCCGAGTAGTTTACAAGTCATACGACTAATTTCCATATCGAGAAGAGTCCTTGCAGTACTCTACTCTTGTTCTTCACGCCTGGTACGACTTTGTCTGGAGAGAATCCATGTGTCCCTTATATTCATGGCGGGCAGGGTTACAAGGTTGGTTTCGAGTAGAATCCTAACCAATTACTACTCGGAGAGTGCTTTTCAAGGCAATCCGAGTAGTTTACAATTCATACGACTAATTTCCATATCGAGAAGAGTCCTTGCAGTACTCTACTCTTGTTCTTCACGCCTGGTACGACTCTGTCTGGAGAGAATCCATGTGTCCCTGTGGGCCCATGGTCGTACCTCCAACAAGCCCCCAAGCGCTTCATCGTCGAGTATCATCAACCGAGTGGTTGCCAAGCCAATCGAGTGCTTTTTCGAGTTCTTGATCAGTCTTGGACAGGTCTTGGTTTCAGAATAGCAATAATCAAGACACCAGCATTGACAAGTCCAACTATATTATTACTGTGTGAAATATAATATGATTACATCATGGCAAATTAAGGACTGCCCAATGCAGCACATTGAGTTTTTATTACAACCAAAAATTGGTCCACTATGCGGGTCATATTGCGAAACCAGATGGAATATCTTCTATTCTTCTTGTCGATGGACGTTTTGGTCTAAACCAAATTGGTGTCCTAATTGAATGTCCATCTAGAAGACGACATCCATCTCTGATTGGATAATCTTGCATCTCAATTCCTGAATCTGCTTCAGACCCCATGGCAATTATCATGACATCGTTATCAGCAAGACTTGCTACATAAACACTATTATGTTTTACACCACTCCATGCGCCACAGAACGGATAGTTTAGCCCAACGAATAGTGATTGACCATGTCCAACTCTACGAATAGGCTGCCAAGTACCATCAGAGTCATCAAACTTATGCATAATCATTCCAATAATCTGCTCGAACCTGTTGTGCTCACTAACTAAGACCCTACAGGATGGACTGTACAACCTTGGACCATGCCCATGCAGAGATATTACTATTAGCTCATCCACAGGGGTTTTTGCAAAGTAGAAAACTTCCTCATTGCACCCCTCAAATGCATGAATATCAGGCTTGCTTATTCTTAAGGGGTACTTACGATGATTGTCGATGTCCCATGAAAAAATTTCACCTTCCTCGTCCACTGCAACAAGCCTCCCCTTGTGAACAAGTGCATCAAGGAAAACCTCTGGAAAATACCTAAGGCACCCATACCATTCTGTTGGATGAACAAACAGTTTCCATGCCATCTCCTTTAGACGCGTGTAAGCTATGAATCCATCATCAAACAAAGCTATAGCTGTGTGTCCTAAGATGCTCGAAGGAGTACGGCAAAGCACTACATGACGTAGTTGACGGGCATAGGGATCTAAGACGATCTCTAGATCATAGTCTTTGTTAATTTTAACACCATCTATCGTACAGAATGATGGTAGGGGAACAGTATGTCCATCCATGAGATTAACAAGGTTCATTGAGCACCTTTTATCTGTGACGACGATCCATTCGTCCTTTCCACCAATCCAAAACCTGTTCTCAAAAAACTTCTTGCGGATGCAGTATGATTTTCCTTGACAGACATCATGTAGTCCGAAACTGCCTTCTCCAAGTCCTTCCTCAACCATGGTGCCACCGTTATCAAGTCTAGAAGTCAACAATGCTGGTTGACCTGAAAACATAAATCACTAAGATTGAGTGATTCCGGGAGAGATACTAATGAACAATTAAAAATCTATATGAACAATTCCTTACCCGACATCATAGCAGTGTATTTGAGACGACCGTACACAGCGGACCATGCGCTGCGTGTGGATGTGAAATTCAGAACGTCCAGAGCATCGATGCATCCAATAATGCTCACGCATAATTCCTCAGGGAGGTCACACTACTTCGAACTCACCATCGAAAATGTTTTTGAATGCGCAGACATGGTAATTCACAAAAAAGCTAACAAAGCAGCTACTCTATGAGTTCAAATGGCTAATTAATAAATTCTTCACGTTTCAATGCAAACCTCAAACGCGTCCTGATCTATATGTATATAGACGGCTTACCAGTATAAGGCAACTTACATGCACATAATCGATGCCTTCTCAAAATAGCTGACCTGCTATGCATTCACGCCATGTGATATATACAGGATCGAATAGGATATGTAAACATACCATGTAAGAAATATATTATCGATCTGGTGCAAATCCTATGATCGTGGGTTACAAGGTTGGTTTCGAGTAGAATCCTAACCAATTACTACTCGGAGAGTGCTTTTCAAGGCAATCCGAGTAGTTTACAAGTCATACGACTAATTTCCATATCGAGAAGAGTCTTTGCAGTACTCTACTCTTGTTCTTCACGCCTGGTACGACTCTGTTTGGAGAGGACATATATACTTTCATAGGAGATGAATTTCCTGACGCACGCTCTCAGATAACATTCAGAATCGCGAATTACCATAACTAAACGCATAAATATGGAACTGCTATCAGCCAATTATGTTTCATTCCATAATAGTACACACAGATCTCGTGATAGGCTCCATATATATAAACTCACCCCTCCATTATTGGTTGTTCTCAGGCAGGCACAACGTCGCCCTCTCCCAATTCTCTCCTTTCTCTACAGTTACAGATTACAGAAAAATAAATAGCCTACAATGATTTACAGTGCTAGGTTCTTCAACCTTGAAGTTGCTATGGCCCAACGCCATGGGACTGAGGTGAGTGTCGTCGCGGTGGTGGCTTCGGTTGGGATTTGGGATTACTTCGAATACGAGCCTTTTGGTACTCGGGAATTATGTTTGAAAGACACAAGGTTATAATCTCTATCCACATCACGTTAAATTTATCAGCCTATGCATTTGTTGAAATCCATATTAACCATATATCATTCTTATTGATATATGGTTAATAAACAGTTTGTTGATGCAGATGTACAGAATCAGTTCGTAATAGCTACTGGGATTCTTGTTAACCAGGATAAATGTACGTTTATCCACTTCCAAATGCTTTAAGTAGTTAAGATTACGTTATCGATCTATCTAAATAAACACATATATAGTTATAAAAATTGTCAGTAATGAAATTTTGTTTGCCTCTACAGCTTGTTTGGACTGTACGGAACAAAGCGTGATCACTTTCATCAATAGTGGAGCATGCACATGGCTTTCGTCCCTTGACGGTTTGGCCAAAATTTATCATCATCAGTGCCACTTATTCATATTTTGACAATAACAGATTATAATACATTATTTGTTGCATGTAGAAATCAGAGAAGGACTCCGTCATTGCGGGGTCGCCCATGATATGATCAAAACAACTGTTGAGGCACGTGCCAACCAGATAAGGACATCAGCCACACGTGTGCGTCGAAGATTTGAGAATGCTTCGATGAAGGAAGTATACAACCACATGATCAATGGCCATGCTTTGAACATGGACCAGCAGGAAGAGCAAGATGCTTGATGTATAAATATATCATTTTTAATATGAGATGCTATTGAATAATTTTAATATGTGATCTAAAAACAATCCGAGTGCTTTTCAAGGCAATCCGAGTAGTTTACAAGTCATACGACTAATTTCCATATCGAGAAGAGTCCTTGCAGTACTCTACTCTTGTTCTTCACGCCTGGTACGACTCTGTCTGGAGAGGACATATACTTTCAATGTTCGAGTAAGCCAATCGAGTGCGTTTTCGAGTTCTTGATCAGTCTTCGACGGCGGGCAGGGTTACAAGGTTGGTTTTGAGTAGAATCCTAACCAATTACTACTCGGAGAGTTCTTTTCAAGGCAATCCGAGTAGTTTACAAGTCATACGACTAATTTCCATATCGAGAAGAGTCCTTGCAGTACTCTACTCTTGTTCTTCACGCCTGGTACGACTCTGTCTGGAGAGAATCTATGTGTCCCTTATATTCACGGCGGGCAGGGTTACAAGGTTGGTTTCGAGTAGAATCCTAACCTAATTACAGGCGTATCTTCAACCAAAATTCAACCATGGTATACTCGGAGAATGCTTTTCAAGGCAATCCGAGTAGTTTACAAGTCATACGACTAATTTCCATATCGAGAAGAGTCCTTGCAGTACTCTACTCTTGTTCTTCACGCCTGGTACAACTCTGTCTGGAGAGAATCCATGTGTCCCTTATATTCACGGCGGGCAGGGTTACAAGGTTGGTTTCGAGTAGAATCCTAACCAATTACTGCTCGGAGAGTGCTTTTCAAGTGTGTCCCTTATATTCACGGCGGGCAGGGTTACAAGGTTGGTTTCGAGTAGAATCCTAACAAATTACTACTCGGAGAGTGCTTTTCAAGGCAACCCGAGTAGTTTACAAGTCATACGACTAATTTCCAAACCGAGAAGAGTCCTTGCAATACTCTACTCTTGTTCTTCACGCCTGGTACTACTCTGTCTGGAGAGAATCCATGTGTCCCTGTGGACCCATGGTCGTACCTCCAACAAGCCCCCAAGCGCTTCATCGTCGTGTATCATCAACCAAGTGCTTGCCAAGCCAATCGAGTGCTTTTTCGAGTTCTTGATCAGTCTTGGACAGGTCTTGGTTGTCACGAGGCCATGAGGTGCTTAAGCCCCATTTATTCTGATTAAATCAGTAGTCTTCAAAATATTATATGGTGTGCGATAAGAATCGCACTCCATATGGAGTAGCCCCCAAGCCTTAAGTTGAATCGAAGATTCAGGTTGAGGGTCCACAGAATCTTGAATCTTCATCTTGTTCTTGAAATGTGCAATTTTACACGGCCAGCTACGTTTCCAATCAACGTACTCCTTGCATGAAATACACGGCCAGCAAAGTTTCCTTTTACAATGCCAGCAAAGTTTCCTTTGAATTAGCTCCTTGCATGAAATTACACCTTTCCACAAAAAACATTCACGACTTCGGTTCCTCTTGAGAGGGTCCCTGCCCAGCCTTATATTCACGGCGGGCAGGGTTACAAGGTTGGTTTCGAGTAGAATCCTAACCAATTACTACTCGGAGAGTGCTTTTCAAGGCAATCCGAGTAGTTTACAAGTCATATGACTAATTTCCATATCGAGAAGAGTCCTTGCAGTACTCTACTCTTGTTCTTCACGCCTAGTACGACTCTGTCTGGAGAGAATCCATGTGTCCCTTATATTCACGGCGGGCAGGGTTACAAGGTTGGTTTCGAGTAGAATCCTAACCAATTACAGGCGTATCTTCAACCAAAATTCAACCGTGGTATACTCGGAGAGTGCTTTTCAAGGCAATCCAAGTAGTTTACAAGTCATACGACTAATTTCCATATCGAGAAGAGTCCTTGCAGTACTCTACTCTTGTTCGTCACGCCTGGTACAACTCTGTCTGGAGAGAATCCTTGTGTCCCTTATATTCACGGTGGGCAGGGTTACAAGGTTGGTTTCGAGTAGAATCCTAACCAATTACTACTCGGAGAGTGCTTTTCAAGTGTGTCCCTTATATTCACGGCGGGTAGGGTTACAAGGTTGGTTTCGAGTAGAATCCTAACAAATTACTACTCGGAGAGTGCTTTTCAAGGAAACCCGAGTAGTTTACAAGTCATACGACTAATTTCCATATCGAGAAGAGTCCTTGCAGTACTCTACTCTTGTTCTTCACGCCTGGTACTACTCTGTCTGGAGAGAATCCATGTGTCCTTGTGGACCCATGGTCGTACCTCCAACAAGCCCCCAAGCGCTTCATCGTCGAGTATCATCAACCGAGTGCTTGCCAAGCCAATCGAGTGCTTTTTCAAGTTCTTGATCAGTCTTGGACAGGTCTTGGTTGTCACGAGGCCATGAGATGCTTAAGCCCCGTTTATTCTTGATCAGTCTACTCCTAAGTCGCTTAGGCACTTCCGGAACGTCTTGTCGATGAAGTGTGATCCTCCATCACTGATCACGACTCGGGGTACTCCAAAACGGGGAAAGATGATCTCTTCGAACATCTTCCTTGAATGTTTCGAGTCGGCTGCCGTGCATGGAAGTGCCTCCACCCATTTGGAAACATAGTCGACTGCCACCAGGATATATTCACACTGCTCGGATGCAGGGAAAGGACCCATAAAGTCTATTCCCCACATGTCGAAAATCTCCAACTGGAGGTTATTTTGCAGTGGCATAGCATCACGGGCGTTGATATTCCCGTGTCTCTGACACCTGGCACATCTCCGTACGAATTCCTTAGCATCTCCATACATGGTTGGCCAGAAGAATCCACTCTGCCAGACCTTTGCATGGGTTCGGAAAATTCCGTAATGGCCTCCGTACGGTGATGAATGGCAACGATCAAGGATCTTATGTGTTTCCTCATGAGGGATGCATCGTCGGAGCAACCCGTCAGCACAAACTTTGAACAGATAGGGGTCATCCCAAAGGTGAAATCTGCTGAGGTAGATTAGCTTCTTTTTGTCTTCTCCTGGAGGCACATATCCAGTCACCATGAAGTTTACCAAGTTTGCGTACCATGGACTGGATGTGGTGACCTTGAGGAGAGTATCATCTCTGAGATAGTCATTGATCGGAAGATCCGACCCTTGAACCTGCATTCTTGAGAGATGATCCGCCACACAATTATCTGTCCCCTTCTTGTCTCGTATTTCTAAATCAAACTCTTGAAGGAGCAGAATCCAACGGATGAGTCGTGGCTTGGCATATTTCTTGGTCAAGAGGTACTTTAGTGCAGCATGGTCTGTGTATACTATCACCTTGGCACCAACCAAGTAAGATCTGAACTTGTCCATGGCAAACACCACTGCCAGGAGTTCCTTCTCCGTTGTCGCGTAATTCAACTGAGCTCCGGTCAATGTCTTGCTTGCATAAGATATAGCATAATGCTGTTTATCCTTGCATTGACCGAGCACTGCCCCGACTGCATAGTCGCTAGCGTCGCACATGATCTCGAATGGAAGATTCCAATCGGGCGATTGTATGATGGGATCTGAGATAAGTGCCTTCTTGAGGGTGTAGAAGGCGAGAAGGCAATCATCGTCGAAGTTGAAGGGTGCTTCTTTAGCCAGGAGGCTTGTAAGAGGTCTGGCTACCCGGGAGAAATCTTTGATGAATCTTCGGTAAAAGCCAGCATGACCCAGGAAACTTCGCACACCCTTGACATTCGTCGGGGGTGGTAGTTGCTCAATAACTTCTATTTTTGCCTTGTCAACTTCTATTCCTCTTTCTGACATCTTGTGCCCCAGCACAATTCCTTCTCTGACCATGAAGTGGCACTTTTCCCAATTTAGGATAAGGTGATGCTCTTCGCACCTCTTGAGAACTCTTTCCAAGTGCTCAAGACAGTTGTCGAAGGTTTTACCATAGACGGTAAAGTCATCCATGAATACTTCCATGATCTGTTCGATCAGGTCAGAGAATATCGCCATCATACACCGCTGAAATGAAGCAGGTGCATTGCATAGGCCGAAAGACATCCGCCGGTAGGCGAATGTTCCGTAGGGGCAGGTGAAGGTAGTCTTGCTCTGATCATCGGGATGAATGGGAATTTGATGATAACCAGAGTATCCATCAAGGAAGCAGAAAAATGAGTGGTTTGCCAACCGCTCAAGCATCTCGTCGATGAAGGGGAGAGGAAAGTGATCTTTACGGGTAGCTTTGTTAAGCTTCCTGTAATCGATGCACATCCTCCATCCAGTAACGGTCCTCTGAGGGATAAGTTCATTCTTCTCGTTCTGGATAACTGTCATTCCACCCTTCTTCGGCACAACTTGAACTGGGCTGACCCATTCACTGTCTTGCACGGGGTAGATTATACCCGCGTGCAGAAGCTTCAACACTTCTTTCTTGACTACCTCCCTCATCGCATCATTCAGCCGTCGTTGATGTTCTCTAGACGGCGTATGGTCCGGCTCCATAGGTATGCGATGGGTGCATAAGCTGGGGTTGATCCCCTTCAAGTCCTGTAGAGAATACCCGAAGACAGACCGGTGCTTCTCTAGGACTGTGATAAGCTGCCGAGTCTCATTCTCTGTCAGTTTGTCACTGATGACGACTGGCGAGCGTCGGTCATTGTGGAGGAAAGCGTATCTAAGTCCAGGAGGCAGCGGCTTCAACTCAGGAGGGGGGTGTTGTGGCTTTTCTTCCTCGTCGAGTTTTATAAAACCGTCCGTTTCTGCCTCTTGGATGAAATGGTTAGCCTCTTCAGCCTGTGAGGACTGAGCTTGCTCTTCTTTAGCGGAGCTAACTGCTTTCTCCACTGGGTCTGTCTCGGATCGGGCCTCTACGATAGTGTTCACTGACCGCACAAGGCTGACCGGGATGATCTCTTTACCAACCTTGAACTGTATTGTGGCTCGATCATGGTTCGGGTTGGCAAGGTGCTCTATTGGCTGTCCGATCAGAAAGAAGTTGTCACCTCTAGAGATATCGAAAATGTGGAAGTCTAGGAAAATCCTGTTGCGTCCCATGTGTATGGGAACAACACGGATGATTCCTCTGCATTCCATCATTTGGCCGTCGATCCACTTGAGGTGCTTACGGGAGAAAGACCGGGGTTCGTCTGGTTGCACTTGTGATGCGGGTGCACTTGATATGATATTACTCCCGACCTTCGGGTCGTAGGCAACTTCCTGAGAGTCAGTTCCATCAATAGCGCAATGGAGTACTCTGAAGTTGCGGGTAATTCGGATGATGTCTTCGCAACTTTCAATTTACGTCCGTCTATTCCTTGCTCATGATCGCAGATAAACCCTCGATCTGCGGTACGGCTTCTGGAATGAACGCCTTAGACCTTGAACTTGCGCACACTTGTTCCATGGGCATACGTGATGTATTGCCGATCTCCAAGTACTCTTCTTCTGTAAAGAGCTCGGGAATGAAGTGCGGCAGATCGTCAAGAATATTTTCATGGTCTGAGGACTTGGGGTGTTCGTGCACTTCCTCTATGATCGGAGGAGGCAGATCGAATGTGAGGGCGAGTAGTGGCTGCTTGTCTGTGGGGTTTGTTGGTGGTGTTGGTGGGTCGTCGAAGACGCCAGTGTACTCGGTAGAGTTGAGAACCTTTTCCAAGATTTCTCGTACCTCATCCACTGTCTTGTATAGCACTGACCGGTAGAGCTAAACTAAACTCTTACACTAAAACTAAAGGGGAAAAGGACTTTGCTCTAAAGAGAGCAAGATCTTTACTCTAAAAGAAGAGCAAGATAGAAATATAAAAGTTAACTTAAGCTCTGAAGTAAGAAAGTAATTATATAAATAAACTCTTCAAAAGAAGGAAAGGATACAAGAGCTTTACCAGAACTCCGAAGACTCCGAAGATCCGGGCTAAGCTCGACTCGACTCTACTCCCATCTCTAATCCTAATCTAAGAAATGAAAAAGATACTAGAGCTCCCTTCAAGTAAAGACTTGAGATATGTGGTGTGTGTCTTCCCAAGGTGAATGAGCTGCCTTTTATAGCCTCCAGGGGGTGGATGTCAGCGTCATTAGCACGCCAAGGATCTGCTTAAGCTTCACGCGAAGGAGGAGACGTGGCGGCCACAGAGGGAGGCCGGTCGGCCTGGGCTAGGCCGGCCGGCCTGGCCCTGGTGCCACTTGGCACCGTCCTCTGCATGGACGGTCCTGATGCTCTCCCAAGGTCGGTAACAGTTGCGTTTAGTTGAAGCTTGTCTGAGAATCCTAGGATGTGAGCCCTTCAATCCATGTGCTTTCACCTCTAGGCCTTCCGGGTCCTTGGATCAAACCGACGTTGTTTGCACGGTGCTTGATCATCCTGGGCACTTGGCATGGCTTGTGGATCAGTTACGTGGCCAGACGTGGCCAGGGGAGGCCGGTCAGCCTGGCCTAGGCCGGCCGGCCTGGCCTTGTGCCAGGTTTGGCCCTTGTTTCTCCTGGTTTATCCTGCAAGCACAACTCATCCAAAACTTGTGGAATTTGTCAATAAAAATAGTTTTATGCATGGAGTATGGTATGATCATCCTCATTTTTACCGAAATGTTGACGGTCACTACGAGGTTATAATGGCCGTCAACAGTACCTGAGTCTGCGCGAGTGACAGCGACTCTTGTTTGGGGTTTCCTCTATAGCCCTTCGCGTTGGGTGGAGGTCAGTGACTGAAAGCTTAGGCGTGGTGCCTATGCTGGCTAGTCACCTCAGGTTGTGTTGCACCCCACAGAACTGCAGTGGTAGGCGGCAGGTGGTGACAGCCCTGTCCGTCCTTTGTACTCCACCACGTTCGGGTGTACTCATAACAGTAGTGCTGAGCCCGGAAGAACCCCTCTCTCATCCCGTTCTGAGTTCTTCCCGTTCTAGCCGTCGAAGCAGTTCAGGTTAGATATAGATAGTTTGTCTGGGGTAACGAGTAGCTAACTAAAGTCAAGCTCTCTACCCATTTATCCTTTTGCTCCTTGGTGGGTCCGGTTGGAAAAGTTCTAGGCTAGTCGCGTCTACCGTTCCTTGGATTTGATATCCAGGTTCCTACTCCCCTGGTGAAAGGCTACATCGGACTCCGTGCGCTTGCGGATTTTAGTTAGTCTAAGGAGTGCCAACAGCGACAAAGATAAATCAAGAGATGGTTCCACTAACAATTGCTCTATGATAGCACGGGTTGTGGAAAAATTCAGCACATCAAGAGAATTCTCACCTTCCGTGAGTGTAGCACCATGGGCATTATGTGTGTTTTTAGCACGAGTAACAGGTGCAATATGAAGTGATGGTTCTGAATTCGCATAGGAGGTTGGGATGGAGATCCTCATTTTCTTTTGTGTCATCTTTGTCCTCTTGCTTTTGTTTATAATCCTGCAAAAGGTTAGGCATAGCAAGAGATACAACAATGGACTGGTCCTCTAAATTATGCACCTCTTCATATGTATTAATTATATGAGATGGCTTAGTAAAAGTTTCTCTCATAACAAATTTCATATTGTCCCAAGTTTGAGGTTTATCTGATGGACTTAAGGTGTCCCACCAAGTTAAAGCTGAATCTCGCGAAACACTAGCTGCATTTTGTACCTTTCCCCTTGGACACATGAAGCAAGTAGCAAATATGCTATCTATTGCAATTTCCCACTCAATGTATGCATAAGACCTATACCATCATATGTTGGAGGATATGAACAACCTATCACTGTTAGAAGATAACAAAAGACAACACCACATTATTATCCCATCAACTAGCAACTACTGGATGGTGGTGAAAGTGGAATGCAATATCTTAAGTGGCTTACCACCGTCTTGCAAGTGCTCTTACCAAAGCCAAACAAGATGGTACAATCAGTTGTTGAGCTTGAGCGTAACAGTTGAAAGGTGAACCTTTGGGTAGGCTCAATATGGTAGCAAAGAATAACAATAGCAAGGAATATCCTAGCTCAGGCAAGGATCAATACAACTCTGCACGGGGACACAAAGGATGCACAGGCTTCTCAATTTGTTTTTTTTTTTGCTTCCTTTTTTCTTTCGTTCTTTTTTCTATTTTTTTTGGTGTGGCTCTTGCTTCACTTTTTTTTCAGCACCTTGTTGCCTTTTACTGTTATTTTCCTTCTTTTATCTTAGAAAGTGCCGCACAACTATTATAGCTCAGGCCAACAACCATGCACTTCGGCACATAACTGGTCTTGGAGAAGCTGCTGAGGTGAGCTTACCTTCCAAAAAAGCAACGGCAAACTACAACCGACCTGTATCCTTATATGACTCAACACTATATTCAGGAGGGAAATTGGAGAAGTTTCCGTGATTATCTAGCGTAAAACCAACAATGGAAACAAGTAGTTTATTCCACACAAGCAGTAATCTCCTTTTTGATCTGTCTATCAATGTCAACTTAAATGAGTTTATTCGAAACAGCCACTAACAGATGAGATCTCCCTTGCTTCAGAGATTAGCCTGGTTATTAAGCGCTAGCAACAGGGCCAAACCGTGACACGCCACAACTCAAATTTGACTGGACTCAAACTGAACCAAAGAACAAGACCTAGACAGCGAACACAACGACACGGCGAGGGACTAGGATTCAGAAAAGCAAATTGAATGAAAAATTATGGGGCACAAAAGGGTTATAGGATAGCGGAATTTTTTTTTTGTATGGCATTTTGTGGACTCTAGGTAATGAACACGAGATGGATCTAAAGAGAAACACGATAATGCACCTCACGGTAAACATGGAATCTTGATACCATTTGATAGGCGCTGGCCCGATCTTCCAAGAGGTAGCGGGTATAAATCGATTGGTGGAGACTCGACGTTGACGGTCCGGCTTCGAATCAGACATGATTTGCCCTTGCAACCGCTACGTCATTGATCTATTGGTTATCAACCAAGCGACAACTTGATTGACCTCGCTGAGAAGGCTTTTCCCTGCAAGGGAATCGAGAACGTAAGCAAGAAAGTTTAGGCACGCAATCTGATATTGCAAATATATTTGAAGCAAAAATGATACGGGTTCAAGCTCTTGATCCGAGAGGACTAGTCGCCACAAGCGGGAAGAACAAGAACGGGGCCTTGGATCAAAGTAAAAGGACTTGTCGCCATAGTTACAACGATACAATCTCAGTTCCTCAATGGAAAACTAGAACTAAACAAAACCCAAATTTCTACGACGGCAGCTACTGAGTTTATACCCTAAAGGGGCGTGCTAGGGTTGGGGGCAACCAGGAAGGGGGCGCCCACAACTTGGGCTTAAGGCCTGACACGATACAAGGCCAATCTTGGGCCGCAGCATATTGACAGATTCTGGACGTCCACTTGTTTCAACGATTCCTGTTGACTCCGATGGAATTTTGATGTGGGACCAATGCCATTAGAAGCGTTATGAAATTCCCTTTCCGTCCATATAAAGATCGGAAAAAACGGACGCGGTATGAGGCTTGTACGTCAATTTTAGTGTGTGTAGTTCCTGGACTGCGAGCTGGACTCGAACTTGATTTGTTTTGGGCCTCCACCTTGGCGTCTCAAACCGGATGAGTCTTGGGCCTCCCTTCTTGACTTGGACAACCTTTTTGGACTTCGGGTTCTCCATGCCATGTGCCAATCATGACCATATGCATAGGTGTCATGTCCTCATCACAAATCACTTCAACTCTCTTTGTCGAGTATTTAGGATTTTACAGTTTAGTTTAAAAGACAAACCTTTTGCTCACTCCTTATTTGATTCTCATAGATCTCTCAAAGTGTGTATTTCCTCACCAAGGTAGTTCGCCTTTTTTTCAACCTACTTCTAAAGATGGCTATATGTGGAGCTCATGGTAGGATATGAATGATAGGGCATACTTGCATCACTTATATTGCAAATTCAAAAAATGGATCCAAGCAGAAATCAAATCATACGATCAAGATCAAGACGTGCATAACTATAGGTATGGTGGATGACATTATGGACAAGGACTTCCTTCAGTGATTCTCCTCTGTCGCCTTTGTTTTCTTTCCTTTGGAGACATGGGCTATCTTCTCTCTCTTTTTTCGGAACAATATGCCTGTGTTGACGCAAAAATCAGGCGGAGATAGATGCGTTAACACATGGACAAAGGTGTGACCTTGAAAACCGGGACGTGCCAGTCAATCTGACCTATTGATTGGCATGGATAAAATCGGACCTACGAAATAGCAAAACGCCGATTCTTTTCACGGTTAGATTCGATAGCAAATGACCTATTCTGATATGCAGAGAAATAGCTAGATAACCGATTCTGATAGTCAAACAGCTGAAAGCCGAATGGAAACTAAGCAATAAAACACAACTGTAAAAACGATCTGATAATGCTCAGCAGGGCAACACTTAGAACAATTTTAATCAGCTATTAAGATAAACTTCATGATTAAGCCTTGACCAGAAGCCGATTACAATATATTCTAAGCTAGATAGATTGTGATAAAAGCTAAAAGAACAAGAAAAACTTGTAGATCTAGAAAATATTGATAACTGTCAAATAAATCTAAAAGAAGCAACAACGATACGCTCGATGCTAAAGCCTAGAGATTACTCAATAAAAACGGAACTCACAAGCAGGCCTTGGAGATCTGGATCACCTCGACTTGCTCAGGAGAACTCGTGAAAACAAAAAAGATCACAAAGTCGTTGACTTGTATAAAAATTGCGAGTAGTAAAAGTGAGTAGTAAAGGTTTTGTTTGTATTGATGTGTCTCTGTTTTCATAACCCTCAGGGTTTATATTTATACCCTGAAATTACAACTCGTAGTCGATTACGACACGAACAAACTTCACGCAAACGAAAGAAACTCCCTAAATTAATAACTTGTAAGAGACTGGGATTCAACTACTAAAAGATAAAACAAACGGCCTATTAATGTCACAATTCTAGCCCATGAAGCAATCGACATTGTGATCTTCCGAAGTGGACATTGCCCGACCTTCTTCTCTGATTTTGAGACTCCATCCTTCAGTACGATTCAATTTGAAACCCAACCTTTATCCGATCCCATATCTATGTCTGATTTGATTCAGAACTGAACTGAATCTGATTCAAATCATTTTCTCCTTTTCGACGTCGACTCTGACACGTGTCAAAAAATGGCGTCAACACATGCCCCCCAGTTTTGGGATAAGATGCACACATTGTCCCGAAATTCTCGTTTCTTTGATCTATTGCCATGCGAAGTACACCCTGATTTTTACCATGCGAAATGACTTCTCTACCCAGTGCAAGACTATAAATATGCCACCCTTCTCAACCGTCGTCTTCCTTCCGCCGCTCAACATCCTAGCGCCTTCTTCTCTCTCCTTGAGCTCGAGCTTCCCTGGAAAACTTCTCCGACGATCATACTGAGCGACCCCTAAGCGCAACTCCTTCTCACATTCAAGTCTCCGCTCTTGTTGCAAGTTGAAATGGCTTCCAGTTCATCTGCTCCCGAGGTAAAGAACTTGAATCTACTTGTTTGTCGTCCCCTGATTTCCTCTTTAGATTTTGAATTTTTCCAAGACAATTTTTAGGCAAACAAAGATGACATCATCATCCCAATTCTAGACACCTCAGGTCTCTTCATTCTAGGACCAGTAGGCACAGAGGATCCCACAAATTTCATCAATCTGGAAATCAATCACCTCCCTTTTAGGAGTTTGAAGGACCGAAACGGCGACCAGAGAGGGGGGGAGTGAATGGGAGCCGATAAAAATTCTTTCCAACCGATCCGGCTATTCTCCCAAAACAACTCCAAAACCTCCGAGAGCAATCTTGCCAAGATCACGTAGCCACTGTCAAGCTACTGACCCTAGGAACAAGAAACAAGCAGCGGAACTCGAATCAATCGAAACGAACACCAAAACGACCCGAAACACGACTCGATCTAACACACCCAGGGGGGCGGTTAAACCGGGTCAGGGGGGGCGGTTAAACCGCCCAGGCCTGGGAGGCTCGGGAAAAAGTCAAACCAAAAGTGGATCTCCCAAACCGCTTGAGCTCTTGAGGCGAGATTTTGGTCAGATGATCTAGACCTCCAGTGGAGTGTTTTCCCAAAAGATCTCGGCCTCTAACTCAGTACAACTCCCGGAATCGCAGATCTCGCGAAGAACACCATGACCTCAAGTTCATCCCGAAAATCTCAAATCCAGAGCGATTCTCGGCGTTTGGGGGCAAAGGATCACCAGCAAAAAAGGCACAAGGCACTCATACGTGAATCCCCCAAAGAAATCCGAGAGAAAGAGCCCTAGAAAGAGAAGAACGAAAATCCCCCAAAAATAGCTCTAAAAATACCCACGAAAATAGAAAAAGAAAAGGGAGCTCGGGAAATCAAATCATGGCACAAAGATGAGCAGCACAAACTCCATCACATAACCATGAATTCACCTATACAAACTAGGAATGATTCGAAGTAGTTCTAGGTGGAGGGGATGAAGGGGAAAACTAGTTCAAAGGAAAAACTAAAGAGATAACCAAAGGATAACTAGAGAGATAGCAGCCACCAGCCCTGGGAGGGGCTATTAGTAGTCCAAGTGGTGGTGCTCTAAAGACTAAACTACCCCTAAGTGATACATACCCCTCAGGGGAAAATTTGACATTTTGTTCTCAGATATTTTCCGGCTCGGGCACCTTCCATTGCAAGCTAGCTTCCCTCCGACGCAAGCCTTGCAGTCACGCCGCGTGTCCTCCGGATCGAAGCTCCTCGACGCCGAGTTTTGGGCCGGCCCAGGGGGAGGCGGTTAAACCGCCCCTGGCAGCCACTCTGGTCCAGCTGCCCAAATTCGCCTCGTCGGGTCCTCGGTCCTTGGTTTTGAGGCCCAAACCAAGGGAAACCGTCCACCGATGATTTTGTGGCCAAATCACCAAACCCCGCGCGCAAACTTCGGTTGTTAGCCGCCACCTTGCGCCGGCTTCTCGTCCGCTGTACGAGCTTCGGTTGTGAGCCGCTACCTCGCACCGGAACCACGTCCCCTTGCTCGTTCTTGCCAGCATGTGAACCGCACTTGATCCACCGGCCACCGGGTCCCTCGAACCAAGCCTACTTGTCTCTCCGCTCCTCGGAGGCCGCCATGGCTAAGACCTTTCGCGCCTGTTCTTCACCTGCAACAATGCGACCAAGCCGCATTCTACACCTGCAATACTTGAGCCAAGGGAAACGTCAATCCACACCACGTTGTCAATCACTCATCACACCAGGAAGCGACCATCCACCGGTCCTCGGACACACCGGGTCCTCAATCTCCCCCTTGATGAGTGCATTGACAACACACACATAGTAACCAATGGTATGAAGAAAATATAAAAGAAATCGAAAACAAGACTCAAGCAAGTGACTAAAAGCAAGAACAAGCCGAGAACAAAGTCACTCTGCAAGAGGAAGCTTCAGAAACGCCGACCCTTCAAGAAGAAGCGAAAGGGCTCAACACCATCGGCAAAAGAGCAAAAGCACAAAGCACAAATCACAAACTTCAAAACCTCCAACTCACTTTTCAGGACACTCAAAGCACTCCCCCTGCAAAGATGCAACTCCCCCTGAACAAGTGAACTTGTGCGTGCGAAAATCACTCGAAAATGGCTCAACTCTCCACAAACCATGTGCACTCAGCACAGGGGCGGTTAAACCGCCCAGTGGGGGGGCGGTTAAACCACCCCTGGCAGATGACCCAACTTGAAAATGCCAAAATCGCACAGACGAACTCGCAACGATGCCATTCCAACTTGAAAACCTTCCAAATATGCCCAGCAAGATATTCCAATGATCAAACTCTCAGAAACTTCGCAAATTTTCAGAAAACCTCATTTTGGCAAAAACTCTTCCTTCTCACACAATTTCGACAAATTCTAGTGCAAAAACTTTCTCAAGGATTCAGCAACATCTCCCCCTTGCAAAATGCTCCAGAAATTCTCCCCCTTGTTGACAATGCACACATCAAGGCAAAATGTACAAAATGCAACTACAAGCTTCTCAAATATACAATGAGCAATACAAAATGCTACAAGTTAGAGAAGAGGCAAACAAGATAGTTCATCATGTCACACGGGCATTGCCATCAAGAAGGTGAAGACATATATCCAATTGACAAAGCCATGAGCAAGTTGTGTAGTTTTATCAAAAATGTCACCACATGAGCAAAGTCCTAACCATGGATTGTTCAAGCAAAAATGAACTTCATCTTACCAAAAACATGAAAGGACAAGCATTCTTGACAAAAGATCATCATAAACGTCCAAATTCTACCTCATGTCATGTCAAAGCACGGAGCCATGTGTTCACTTCTCATGGGAGACTTCTCCGGCAAACAACATGCAACCGCTTAGCACCCATGTGTGCAAGTGTGTGCAATGGTGAAAGCATGGAGACATGAGCATAATTTCATGCAAATATATCTTTTTCTCAACTTTCTTCTTTCATGCATAGACATCTCATTTTTCAAGTTTTTCAAATTAAGCATGGTACATGAAATGTCTTTGCGACAAAAAGAAGCTTATGCTCCTCCACAAGGTAAAGCATGGGCTAAACATTTACAATGACAAAGGTCTTTGACCCAATTGAAAAGAATATCACACCCTAGCATGATCTTAAGCAAGATATAGCCATTTCGGCTCAAACAAGACATGCAAAGGCTTTTACTCATGGGTGAAGGATTTTAAGTTCAGTTTGTCATTTTAATTCAAAAGAGACTATCTCAATAGAATATACATCAAAACCATCAAGAGCATAGCCATCCATACAATCAATCCCTAGCCAGCCTGCCTAAACTCGAAAATGTAGCAAGTTGTACCAATCACTGCATATAGGAGAAGCTCATCCTAAGATATGATACAAACGATGAAATCAAGATACAAAAGCAGAAAAATGTACATCAAGATACAAAGATGGTACAATAGTATACATATGCTACAAGAGAAGCCTTCAAAACTCAGCTCAGAAAACCGCACACACACCAAGTTCTCCTCGCAAGCGGGTGAAGGTAACTTGGTCAAGTGGCTTAGTGAAAATGTCTGCAAGCTGGTTCTGGCTAGAAACGTGGGCAAGCTCAATATCTCCTTTCTCCACATGATCTCTCAGAAAGTGGTACCTCACTTCTATGTGTTTGGTTTTGGAATGAAACACGGGATTTTTGGCTACGCTCATGGCACTGGTGCTGTCACAAAGAAGTGGAACATGGGACATGTCTAAGCCAAAGTCTCTCAAGGTGTAGGTGATCCAAAGCAACTGGGAACAACAGCTAGCAGCAGCAACATACTCAGCTTCAGTGGTGGATTGGGCTACGCTAGACTGCTTGCGAGAAGACCAAGACACAAGAGACGATCCAAGAAACTGACACTGACCAGAAGTAGACTTGCGATCAACACGACATCCAGCAAAATCCGCATCAGAAAAACCATGAAGTGCAAGAGTGGAATCGGCAGAATACCAAAGACCCAGCTCAGGAGTAAACTTGAGATACCTGAAAATCCGCTTGACGGCCTGACGATGTGAAGTCCTCGGTGAAGCCTGAAAACGAGCGCACAGACACACGCTGAACTGTATGTCCGGCCTCGTCGCCGTCAAGTAGAGGAGGGAGCCGATCATGCTCCGGTACTCCTTCTGGTCCACTGGTTCTCCGTCCTCATCCGCATCAAAAGCTGTAGTCGTACTCATCGGCGTAGTCATCGGCTTGGAGTCGCTCATGTCGAATTTCTTGAGAATGTCCTTGGTGTACTTGCTTTGGTGCACGAATGTCCCATCCTTGGTTTGCTTGATCTGTAGCCCGAGAAAGAACTGCAACTCTCCCATCATCGACATCTCAAATTCCCTGCTCATATCGTCTGCAAACTTGGCAACAAGATCATGAGAAGAGCCACCAAAAATGATATCATCCACGTAAATCTGAACGATTAAAAGATCATTGCCATTTCTCAGCAAGAAGAGTGTTTTATCAACCTTCCCCATCACAAACCCCTTGCTAAGCAAGAACCCTCTCAACCTGCCATACCACGCTCTGGGTGCTTGCTTTAGGCCATATAACCTCGGTGGAGTTTGTACACTCGGTGTGGGTATCTCTCACTCTCAAAACCCGGGGGCTGCCTCACATACACTTCTTCCTCGATCACCCCATTTAAGAAGGCACTCTTCACGTCCATTTGGTACAATTTGAACCCTTTAGCAACTGCAAATGCTAGAAGGATCCGAATTGCCTCCAAACAGGCAACAGGAGCAAATGTCTCCTCATAATCTATCCCCTCCTGCTGCGAAAACCCCTGAGCAACCAACCTCGCTTTGTTTCTCACAATCTCACCACTCTCATCCCTCTTGTTCTTGAACACCCACTTGGTTCCTATAGGATGGCAATTTGGAGGTGGTTCCACTAACTTCCACACCTGATTTCTCTCAAAGTTTTCAAGCTCTTCATGCATGGCATTGACCCAATCAGAATCAGATAAAGCGTGTCCAACATTTTTGGGCCCAAAGACGCGACAAAAGCAGAATGAGCATAATGAGAGATGTTCTGTGATCTCGACCGTGTAGTGCGTTCACACCAAGTTCCCGATGATCTTTGAAGGTGGATGATCCCTCTGTACCAGCCGGGGAGCTTCTCGCCTCGAGATTGCCTCCCCCTCAACATCAGCTTCCACTTGAACTCGATCTGGAGCGTGACTCGACGAAGGTGTAGCAGAGGGGCCGTCGTCGAACGTCGTGGTAGTAGTGGAAGTAGAAGGTACACGATCTCCACACGGTGCATGAAACTCTTCATCATCTTCATCATCAGGCTGTTCTTCCTCAAAGATGGGCTGTCCCAAGTCATCATCACCTGCACACTCAAAAGCAGAAGAGCTACACGGAATGGTCTCGTCCAAGGGGACTTCGCAAGTCTCCATGATTTAGTTAGTCTCAAGATTGAGCGCACGATATGCTCGAGAGTGATTAGCATAACCAAGAAAAATTCCATCCATCGAACGAGACTCAAAGCTTGTCCAAATTTCTTTCTTCAGAATGAAACACTTGCAACCAAAGACCCGAAAGTGACTCACACGGGGGGATACGACCATGGAAGAGCTCATAGCAAGTTTTCTTCTTGAAAGCACGAAGGAAAATCCGATTTGAAACATAGCAAGCTGTGTTCACCGCTTCTGCCCAATACTTCCTAGGAGTCCATGCTCATCTAGCATCGTCCTAGCCATTTCACAAAGTGTTCGATTTTCCTCTCACAACACCATTCTGACAAGCAACATATGGCGAAGAGTATTGATGTTCGAGACCAAGATCACGACAGAAGGCATCAAAACGAGTGTTCTTAAATTCCGTACCATTGTCGCTACGTATAGCTCTCATGGCAACCACCATTACTCTCGTTTTTCAACCTCAAAATGAGAATCCGAACAAAACTCAAATGTCTCGTCCTTCGACGCCAAAAAAGAACACCCAAGGCATCCGATAAAAGTCATCCACAGCTACAAGAACATACCACTTCCCACCAACTAACGAACGCGAGCGGGGCCCAACCAAGTCCATGTGCAAAAGCTTCCCCTGGACGCTCAGTCATAACATCTGTCAAAGGTGGGTGGGAAGCAGCAAACCATTTTACCATGCCTACAAGGTGCACAAACCAAATCTTTCTCGAACTTGAGCTTGGGCAATCCTCGGATAAGGTCAAGAGCACTCAAGCGTGTGAGTAGATCAAAGCTCACATGACCCAATCTCCTATGCCACTTCCAAAGCTCAGAAGAAGTACCAGCGATCAAACACCGTGAAGGACCAAAAGATCTAGAAAATCAACACGAAAAATCTGTCCCTCGGGAATGATCATACACACAAGGTCACCTCGAGAATCAAGAATTTTAGAATCACCACGCTTAAAACGAACTTCATAACCCTCATCAAGAAGCTGAGAAACTGAGAGCAAATTGAAACCAAGATTCTTGACAAGAGCAACCCGCTTCAACATGAAATTGTCGCTCACCTGAATAGCACCCTCAGACAACACTCTACCTCTACCCTTATCCCCGAAGTGATGTACTGCCTGGACACCACCGGGTGAGACTGGAGAACCACTTCCCATTACCTGTCATGTGTCCTCGAGCAGCCAGAATCCATCAACCAAAAGTTCTCCAAGCCTCCCACCTGCACAATCAAAACGAGAACGAGAATGAGCGAATGACTCGACACTGGGGTTAGCACAAACGAGTCAAACCAGTGTCGGGCCATCTGCTCAAAAGAGGGTTAGCAAAATCACTCTACCACGTGAAACCCTCTCGTCTCTCACCATCGGACCTCTAGCACCACGCGGGGGAAAACGGGCCTAGACTCTCTCCTAGCCTCAAAGCTACGGTCGAACCTCCCTGAACCGAACTGACCACGAAACGGAGGCCGCCTAGCAAACTCACGAACAGCTGGAAACACCACGACTAGGCAACCACAGGAACTGTGCGCACAAAGGCGTCGCCTCTCGGCCAGGGTGAACGAGACACAGGCACACTACGAGAAGAGTAGTACCTGTCCCTGTTCCCCACCTCCTTCTCTCTTCTCACCTCCCTCTTCTTCCTCCAACAGAAACTCCTCAAGGTGTCCATCCCTTCCACAATGCTCACAATGGAAGCGGACTGGCTTTGGCTTTGGGGTTTCTCTCGGCTGTGCCCTCTCTCTCGGCTGGTAAACCCCACTCCTCACAAAGGTCACTCTCCTCTGAAAGTTCTCTGACTTAGGTGGAAACTTGGGAGGATCTGGAGTGGTGTCAGCTTGTTCAGCAGGTGGTTTGGTTTGGGTGTAAAGGTGTTCTTGAGAATGGTTTTGGTGGGTTTGTGGGAATGTTTGCGGTGGAGCTCTCTGGATCTCTCTCTCTCTCACCACTACTCTCACCAACCTTCTCAGAACCAAGCCCACAACCATCAGCTCTCTTGAACTCGCAATCAACATCTTGAGCTGAGGCTCACGACCAGACAACCAACCCAACACTGTCTCAGCTCATCAGTTCTCACCCTCCAATCTATTCACACACTGTTCTAGCTCAACATTCTTTAAAGCAACAACATCACAAGCAGAACAGGAATTCGCAATGGGTGATTTAAGTTGTGCTTCAAGCTGAACTAATCATGGTGCGTGATTCAAGCAGTGAGCATGCAAAGCAGGACAAGAAGTACAAGCACCTAGCAAGAGTGACTAGAACTTCAACTCAGCAAGCTCAACCCTAGCACCTCTATGTCATCCAATCCATTCATGTGTTTCTTCCTAAGCACAACAAGATCAGCAATATGCACATCACAGAACCGAGCATTCACTTCATCAGACACAAGAGGAGCATCTTTCAACACACCAATCTCAGACTCAAGCTTAGCTGCTCTCTCCCTAGACTCGCAAAGCAAAGACGCAAACTCCATAGCCTTCTTTCCAGTCTCAGAAGCAAGGTCTCAGCTCAGCCACCTCTATCCTTGGACTCTCCTAGCAAAGACCTAAACTCCCTCTTCTCCTTGTTGGTCTTTCTAAGCACATCATCGCGGTTATCGACCAACTGCTCTAACCTAGCAATCTCCTGACGCAAAGAGGTGGGATCTGTCAATACCTCATCCTCGGAGTCGGAGTCGGAGTCGTCCTTGCTCTTCACGGAGTCGTGCGCCATGGTGCAGTAGTCGACGGCGGCGAAGGAGATGCCGTTGAAGTTGCGGTTCAAGCTCTTCTTCTCCTTGCGGCGGCCGCGGTCCTTCATCTTCACTGCTTGAGCTGACGACGTGTTGGTGGAGCTTGTGTCGATGTCGCTCGCATCAGCCACCATCGCTCGAGATCTGTGCTTCTTGTGTCCACCGTGCTTGTTCTTGGATCTTCTCTCTTCCTTGTTCTTGTTCTTGGCGCGGTACTCGTCCTTGGGACGGTGCTTGTGGTCGTCTCGCGGGCGGTGCTTGCGGTTGTAGTCGTTCTTGATCTCCTCGGGGCACTCGGCGATGAAGTGGCCCATCTTCCCGCATCTGTAGCACGTACTCCCGGCACGCCTCGAACCCTTGCGGTTCTGGTACATCCGCTCGAACCTCCTCGTGAGCACGCGAGATCCTCCTCGCTCAGCACCTCATACTCCTTCATCTGGAAGGGACACAAGAGAAGACAAAGCAAAGTGTCTAGGAGTGTTAGCATGTCCCATATCCAGAGCCACCGACTAGAGCCAGACTATGGGATCAGTCGGACTCTTAGCCTTGGCAACGCAACTGCCTGTCAACCTCAGAAGACTTCAACTTCGAGAAAAGCTCGTCAACAGAAAGAGTCTCATAGTTTGCCGACTCCATGATCGCCTCAACTGGCAAAGGATCACCAGCAAAAGAGGCACAAGGCACTCATACGTGAATCCCCAAAGAATCCGAGGAGAAAATGCCCTAGAATAGAGAACGAAAATCCCCCAAAAATAGCTCCAAAAACCCATGAAATAGAAAAAGAAAAGGGAGCTCAAATCAAATCATGGCACAAAGATGAGCAGCACAAACTCCATCACATAACCATGAATTCACCTATACAAACTAGGAATGATTCGAAGTTCTAGGGTGGAGGATGAAGGGGAAAACTAGTTCAAGGAAAAACTAAGAGATCCAAAGGATAACTAGAGAGATAGCAGCCACCAGCCCTGGGAGGGGCTATTATAGTCCAAGTGGTGGTGCTCTAAAGACTAAACTACCCCTAAGTGATACTACCCTCAGGGGCAAATTTGACATTTTGTTCTCAGATATTTTCTGGCTCGGGCACC
>CM027121.1:38976975-39024402 GCA_015476505.1 Urochloa ruziziensis | reverse complement strand
TATATTCGCTCAGGAATCTGAGTCAAATGCTGACAAGTATAAATCTTGCGAGAAGATGGCTTACCATATGGCCAAGCTGAGTCGTGGGACACAACTCGGAGGTCATGCCGAGTTCAAAGAACTTGAGGACAAAATCCTTATAAAGGGGAAACAAAAAAGCCCCTGAAGGAAAGATTATCTAAAATCCATGTCCAGAGGCATGGGTGCTGAAAAAATCAGTCGAAATTCATAGCTTTCAGAGTCTTGACACGATCATGCTGAGTCGTAACAAGACTCGGGGGCTACACCCAATGGGTGCACCTGGAGGTGCACACCATTGATGGATTAAGTTTAAAAAGAGATTCATAATATTTATTTTTGACCCTCGACCAGAATATTCTATTCTGCTCAAGGCTCGGGGGCCACACCCAATGGGTGCACCTGGAGGTGCACACCATTGAAGATCAAGATACAGATGGATAAAAGTTGAAGACCTTTGGCCAATTTATACTAAAATTGCCCAAAGCCCGGGGGCTAAGTGTATTCACTTCGCTGTCGCGTCGTGAAGAAGAGCACTCCTTCCCCTCACTATGGCCATAATTGAAGAATTGTTTTCAGGAACGTCTGATCATGCACTCAGATCTTCCTTGAAACCACTCAGATTTTCCTCATAATCACTCGGATCTTCTTCGAAACCACTCGGAAGAGGTCCTAGACAACTTGGAGCACTCGGATCATGAAAGAAAAGGCAGATCAACTACAGCCATCGATCGGTCAAGAAGTGCTTGGGGGCTACTGTGGGGGATATAGTACCCGGGTACCTCACAAACAAGCTTGGCAGCCCACCAAAAGGGGGCGGCCCAACCCATCGTTCTGGACCTGAAGACGTGCGGGACAAGTCGGCGCACGGAGGAAAGATCTGGAAGGAAAAGTCCTAGTTAGGATAGGAATTATTGTAAAGAAGGAAAGGATTCTTAGAGATAGGATCGGATACAAACCGACTTGTAACCCTGCCCCCCGATATATAAGGCGGGCAGGGACCCCCTCCAAAGACATCAGACAACAACTCAAGCCAACTCAACTCACAATCCACGCAATACAACACCCCAAAACAGGACGTAGGGTATTACGTCGAGTCGATGGCCCGAACCTGTATAAACCCCTGCGTCTGTCCATCCTAACCATCCTGCTTCCAATCTTTGCGATCTTCCCTGCATTACAAATCACTTCCGTGGGCTACCCCGTGGAAGACTGCCGGAGATAATATCACCGACATCAAGTCTTTACTTGAAGGGAGCTCTTGTATCCTTTCCATTTCTTAGATTAGGATTAGAGTTGGGAGTAGAGTCGAGTCGAGCTTCGCTCGGATCTTCGGAGTCTTCGGAGTTCTGGTAAAGCTATTGTATCCTTTTCTTCTTTTGAAGAGTTTACACAACAATACTATCTTATTCAGAGCTTAAGTTATCTTTAATATTTATTTCTTGCTCTTTCTTAGAGTAAAGTTCTTAGCTCTTTTCAGAGTTGAGTTTTGTCTCCCTTTAGTTTTAGTGTAGAGTTAAGTTTTAGCTCTACCGGGTTTTATCTCGCGGGTTTGCTCGCCTTGACCGGGCCGTAAGACGCCTTAGGGAAGACGGGGATTTCTCTTGACAGGCCTCAAGAGAAATCATAATCTTCGTGTGCAGACGTGGTTTCTGGCTTGTTGATTAACTAGGAAGTGTGTTGCACCCCACGGAACTGCAGTGGTAGGCAGCAGGTGGTGACAGACCTGTCCGTCCTTCGTAGTCCACCACGTTCGGGTGTATTCATAACAGTAGTGCTGAGCCCGGAGAACCCCCTCTCTCACCCCGTTCTGAGGTTCTCCCGTTCTAGCCGTCGAAGCGAGCTCTGTCCCCGGTATCTAAGCTAGAGTCTAGGCTAAGGCTAGAGTGTCTTTTGCTCTGAGTTAGGAAGTATCTAAGTCTGGTCTCTCTCAACATCTTTCTTTTTCTATAGACTTAGGAGCTTCTGTGTGTCACTGGTCTTTCAGACCTTCTATCCGGTCATTCATTTGACCATTATCCCTCAAACCTAGAGTTTGTACCCTTGGGTTTTTGGCTTGATATTTCTAGCAAGATTTATCATATCATTTTTCAATACACTTTAACCATCTGCTTCCCTGCGGAAATATAAATAGTCAGAGACGGTTAAACAGCGGTGAACTTCACCGACGGCCGGAGGACGACAACGAGATGACGGCGGTGGGGAAGAGAGGATGACGATGACCGACAAAGCACTATTTGTAGTGATCATAACCGCCATTAGCTCGGCCACCTCATGCTTGACTTCTCTGCGTAGTTCTCACAGCACGTCGACGCGTGGAACGGCCAAAAACTGACCTCCTTCATCTGCGGCAAGCAGGCAGACAGCTGCCGGCGTTCTGCTCTGTTCCTTCTTCAAGTCTTTCCAAACCAGCTGCCTCCCACTCCATAATTATCCAAATTTCGTGCATAAACTTTCTAAGCTTGTTTAGACAAACTTGTAGCTGGATATAAGGGCTCCCACTTTTGTTTTTGGTGCCATATCAAAAGATCAACAAACCGAGAGATGTGAAGCTCTGAGTATCGGTCCATTCACTGTCATTTGAGGCTTGTCGGTTTGACAGTTCAATCTTCCAACTCAGTTGCATTGATCCGTCGTGGGCTTCTCCAAATAAATAGAAAACAAAATTTACTTCCTTTGATATCTGGCATGGTGAATGCCCATATATCCAAGATTCCATTTTGTATCTTATAGCTATATACTTCATATACGAAAATTGGGGTAATCCTTATCTGAACATGGACCTCCATTAACAGTTTCAGACTTAGAAATTTTGTACAGAAAGGCTGAAATCTCAGCATTTGGTGTTCTTTGATGCTCGATTTGTACTGCTTAAGCCTAAATAAATAAAATGGCAAGATGACCATTGGAATAATCATACTTCTTACTGCCACTTTCGTATTGGTCCAAGGAATGGCACTTTAGAGAAATCAAAAGATATTAGAACTTCAACTTGGTAAATTGAACACATTGTCAGACTTCGAAATTTTTCTAAGTATCCAAGGTCTGACTTGTTCCAATGATTTGAACCATCAAACGAAATAATTTTTTTGGCTCAACTTTTATACTAGCCTTCTCCCATCATGTCAAACATATTCAGATATCCAACTTACATATTTGGCCAAAATTTCTCATATTGAAATTTTAAATTTGAACTTACTTCTCTTTTGATCATACTGTAAAATAAGTTGACCCTTGTCATCATGAGCTCATTAACAACACAGAAATCATCATTAGAGGTTGACCTTGCTCATTAGAGTCTTTGAAACACAGGGGTGTTACACCTGGCGCCCAACGAGCGGAGGAAGAAGGCGAAGGGGACGGCTCGCTGCGGCATTGAAGGTTGAAGAACGAGACCCCTATGTGTAGATTTTTCATTTTTTCGCCTTGTCCCAGGCCGCTAGCCCCTCCTTTTTCTCCCCGTCTCCGTTGTAGCCGCTCGCCCGTCCCCTCTTTGTTTTTCCTCCAGTGTCCAAAAACTCAGATAAAAATTTATTGATATGGGGATGATTCAAACATCACGGGAGGTCTTCAACTAGTTAGGCTATGTTTCACATGTATTTAGGAATAGATTTTGATCTATCTACGTATTGCTGTCAGTATGAAAGAATAATAACATATACGATTCTAACATATTTGAAGAGACCGTGAAACTCTAAGATGAGGGTGAATTAGAGTTCTATAAAACTAAAGCTTTCAAACACATATAAAAACCTATTCCAAAATCTATCTAGATGTGCACTAGGTTTTTCTATGTGTTGCTATCTCTACCGCAAAAGTTTTGCACCCTATTTTCCAATCCTAACAACTACATAAGGCAACTCTAGAAAAGGTAAATGCGAAAATTGGTGCAATAAGAAAGTGCGGAATGTAAGAGAGGTAGAGAAGGAAAACTCTGGACAAGGCGATTTTTACTAGGTATCGGAAAGCGATGCTTTCCACTAGTTCCCGTTGTTGGAACCCCTATCAAAAGGAATGCCCGCACAAGGGCATGTACTCCCCGGTCAAGTAACTCCATTGGATAGCCAATGGGCCTTCCCCACACGCGAGTGGATTTCCGCCTTGCCTCTTCGGATGCTACTTGCCGCTTACCACTTGGTAGAGCGTCAGCAAATCGCCTAGGGCCTCTCCTCCCTATCACAATCACCGGCGCTCACTCCACAAACGCGTGGTTGGAGGGTCTTGCAAGATATACGCGCCCCAAATGATACAACTCTTGGTGCGCGTAAGCACCGATACAAAGGAGGTGTGTAAACGTCGTCTAACTCTAGGCTAACATCCAAAACAATGCGCTATAAGGCATATACTGTCACTAATCAAGCTCTAAGCCTAATGTCAATAACCCTAGTATTTCTTTTATCACTTTGGTGGAACCACTACCAACAACTTTCCCAAGCTCAATCACTTTCCAAATGATCGGGAGTGGAGGTATATATAGTTGTAAGTGTTTGATCATTTGTCTTATTCAAACAATTGCTACAAATATATAGAAAGATAAGTCAAATTCAACAATTTATTTGATGATAAAATAAGTCACAAACAACTGAATGAATGGATCGATACCTCTCTCGACCCTTCTCTACTTTATCTATATTTACGCTAATGTCACACCCGGTTTTCCACAGAAACCGAATGCTGCCATATGTGTGCCCAGGAAGTCCACACAACACATATAGCTTACAAATATGGTAATACAGAGAACACAATGCTTCAAATAAAACAATTTACATCAGAGTTTACAAAGGACACGTGCCTTAACACAGCGGAAGACTAATTTATTAACTATCATCTGGTAGAGCCTCAAGTCCACAAGGACACCGACTGGTTGACCACAGCTTAGACGTCCATAAGGTCTTCTGGTAAATCCTCAGCCACTGCCTCAAACGTTGCTCCATCTGATTACCCATCCGAGATTTTGTTGATTGAATGCAAGTGTAAGTATTCCATCATACTTAGCAAGTATAACACAGAGGTATGAAAGCTTAAAAGGCTTGACACGCCTGAACTGCATTTAGCACTTTTAATTGGTTCATTTTAATATTCTCTAGATTACTAGATAGATATGTGAAAGCTCCCAATTGTAACCCTAATTAAAGTGTAAGTAACATTAGATCCATAGAACATCATCATCTTCTGCCTCATCTTCTAATCAAAAGGATCCAGGTCGCTCGTGACCGTGAGCACGGCTATCATGATAGATGTACACTCTGCAGAGGTTTCGCCCTTTCCCCAACCGTTAGCGTAAAAGCTTAAAGAAGCTTTCAACCCAACCACGCACGTACCACACTTCCGAGGTGTGAGTGCATAGGGACGCTACAAGGCTTTTCGCTAGACACCCTAACAAACATAGTAGCCGTTTCGGTTCAACATAGGCAGCATGACCCAAGGCACCGAGATTGATCTAGGCCCAAGTATATTACGCACAAGGGGAATCAATGACGTCCAGAGCGCAAAATCCAGCAAGCGCAACGTGCGGAGCTCCCATACCCTAGGGGCTTCCAACACGGGACTGTGCCCAACGAGACATAGCCAACGGACCTCATAGCGCAGGTGAGACCGTCCTCGATGGATCAAACCATACTCTCACCCATGTTCCCCACATACGCCTTTCGGTAACCACTGGTAAGCTAGAGACGTACAAGCTACTTGTCCAAGACTAGAGCCATAATAGTTACGGCGACGGCTACAGGTTCCTGGGTTGCCGCTTTAAGAACCGGACCTTACGGAGAGACACTAGAGCATACCCGAAGCAAGGCTCTAGCTCTCTGAACCATGTTGCTAAAAAGCAAGTTTTAACCATAAGTTGTAGTGGACCATTAAGTCATGATTAACAGTTAAATAATGGTGATGTAGCAGCACTTAGCATTAAACTACCCATAAATGCATTAACCCGAGATAACAAGGTACAGGAATAAAGAACTAGGAACAGCCTTAAGGTAAATCAATTTAGACGCATGCATATGTATGAATGTAAATTAAAGGTGTGTATGTAGCAAGGATTGTCTATGCTATACTTGCCTTAAATCCAGTTAGTAATTGCTCAGGGTCTTCAGCTCATGCTCTTCAAACTCTTGTTCTTCAAGATCGTTGAACGACGTTCCTTCTACTCGTAGCAATCATCCGAAGCAATCACTCTAAAGCAAACATACAAGCAACAAATAGAGACAACTAAGAACGGTACATCAATCAAAAGAAAATCTTTAAAAGAGCGTTCTAAACGATAGGGCTCGCAAACGCACAGGAAACGCTAAAGACGGAACTACGGTTAAAAGGAAACAACTATCGAATGATTTCTGATAACAAGACAAACGACTAAGTGCTGGATATATTTTAATTAGGTGAAATCATGTGCATAGGTTATTTCAGAGAAACACCCTATTTAAAATTAACACAAGTTATTTGTATTTGAAAAGCGGACGTAGACTTAGTCAAATTTTATTTATAATTGTTTATGTATCAATTATACAAATTCAACATTTAATTCAGAAAATAATGGTACATGAACATCTAATCGAATAGCTTTATTATTCGCGTTCAACTAATCAAATTATTATTAAAAAGCGATGATAGTAGTATTAATCATATTAGCTTTATTCGTAAAAGTGAGGTATATCCTACTTAACTTTTATTTTAGAAAACCAAATGAATATATATTAATCAAGTTAATATTTAATTTAGAAACACCAAGGTATAGCTCTAATTGGATTTTATTTAGAAACACAGTGAGATAATATCAGTCAACTTAATATTAGTTATGAAAATCGACATGTGCCCCTAATTTGCTTTTATCAGGAAAAGGCATGTGAGTAGACATTAATCAAGTTAATTTGGAAATAATTTATAAAAGCACAAGTTGGGGTAAACATCACTACTAGCGTGTACTTTATGTTAAAAGGAACCTAGCGCAACTTGAACGGATCGAAACGGAGTTAAAACATTGAATCTATGGGTGTTTAAAGGCTGCAAGGACCTATTCGCGATTAACTATAGACTTCAGGGGTTAGCTGGTGAGAATTGCAAGACACAGAAAATAGTGCTCGCGAATCTCGAAAAGGATAGCGTTAGATTAGCAAAAGGTCAGGATTCGGGCTGAACTGAGGGAATCTAAAGGTTCTAGGGGTTTTCGGCAAGATCTCCAAGACTGAAGGAAATCTCGATTTATTACACTTTTAAGCAGGGGCCTAAACGTGAAAGTGCTGGGGCCTTTTTCTTTCTCCTGCCACAGCCGGCCGGCGAAATCGCCGGCGCTCCGGTGCAGGATGGGCTCGACCGAGGTGGGGCCGGAGAGAGGAGGACAAGGGGATCCTGTAGAGGTCCTCACCGGTGGCGAGGGTGGATGGGGACGGCGGGAATCCCGGCGGCGAGTGCGGCCGGCGGCCGGCTCTGGTTCCACGCACAGGCGGCGCTCCGGTGGCGTGGCGGGGTCGGCGAGCGGCGGCGGAGGTGCGGCTCGTCGTCGCGGATGTCATGGGGCCGACGGCGTCCACCGGCGTGCACCAAGTGCGGCGGACCGGGGTGGCGGCGGCTTCCTGCTCCGGCGACTTCGGGCGGCGGCGGTAGCGCTGCGCGGAAGGGCAAAGGCGGCGGCGCTTCAGGCGCAGAGGCTCGCGGGCGGCTGATTTTTCTACGATTTTTAATCGATTTTTGAAGTTTCAGGATTTCAAACCTAGATCTGAACAATCTATTTACAACCAGACCCGTGGAAAACTTGCACTAAGGCCCCTGGAAAGATCTAAAATTTCGCAATGTAGTCCCTGGACCGCGGCCGGCGGCGGTTCTGGCCGAGTTCCGGCGAGGTGGGACCGCAGGGCTCAACGAGATCATGGGGAACACAATCACCGCCTCATCTCGAGCCGATCTCGTGTAGGATGGGTGGCCGGAGGTGGTGCGACGGCGGCGGGCGGCGGAGCGGCGCGGCGGTGGCCCTGTCTTCACCAATGCCAGCGACGGCAGTTGCGGAGAAGAGCGGCTGAGGCGCTGGGAGGCTGGAGTGGAGGCGTGGGCGAGCCTTGGTGGTGTTGCGCGGCAGCGGGGCAGCGGGCACGGCGACGAGCGGTGGCGGCAGCCTGGCGGCCAGGTGGAGCGCGGGCGGAGGGGGTCTGCGGTGAGGGCAGCAGCGCCTTTTATAGGCGGCCGCGGCACGGTTCAGATGGCGGTCCGGAGCGGCGAAGCAAGAACGTGGAGGCCCGGGTGGCGCGTTGGCTTGGCAGCCACAGCGAGCTCGGTCTCAGGTCGGGCGCCGGTCGGCGTGGAGCAGGGCGGTCAGGCGGCAACGGCGAAGCAATCACGCTGGATTGGGGGACAGCGAGGACCCAGCGGGCATCACATCGCGGTCGGAACGCGGCCGCGCGGCCGGTCGGGCAGCGATGACGACGAAGCGCCGCGTGGCGTGCGGCGAGCGGCGGCTCGCCCGCGGGTGGGGTGGCGTGGTTGGGACGGGCGCGGTCCAGGCAGCGCTGTCCTCGGCCGGTTGGCGAGCTCGTGAGCTGGTTCGCCAGCAGCTCCGCGGCGCGGACGGCGGCGTGCCGCGTGGCGAGCGCGCTGGTGCGCGTCGCGTCCGGTCGGAGCGGAGCGGGGGACAAAGAGGATTTCGGGCGCGCGCGTGGGCCCACCTGGGTGAAGTGGACGCGGCGCCGAGATCTCCCGGTTGGCCTCGGCGGCCGTGTCAGACGCCGGGCGCCAGGTGGCAGCGGCGGTCGGCTGGAACGCGCGGCGCCGGAGAGCGCGGTTATTCCGTCGAACACTTGGCACGCGCATGTTCGAACATGAATTTCTCCAAAAATTTGAACTAGACTTGAAAATCTTCAAATACAGAAGTTGTGTCCCGTAGTGTAGGCTACAACTTTTGTAAATGTCGACCATAGAAAAAGTCTCCAGATCAATGGGAAATTTCAGGAGAAATCAGCGTGAACTCGAGTGCCAATCTGCCGTGAACTTCTGTGTTTGACTGAGATTTAAGATGCCTTCCACTTAAAATCTAGACTTGGGCCAATTGACAAAGATGTGTCCCACTAAAAACTGAACAACTATTGTATTGGTCTATTTTTAAGTTCTTAAGCGAAAATTTGAATTCAAACCATGCCAACCATGAAAGGTCCAAAGTTCATCGAGATATAAAGGGTTTTGGGTGGGTTTTTCTTAAGTGAAAATCTAGGTGGGGCCAAGGTGCACTTAATTAAGCTAAGACACAAGATTTAGCAGGTGATTAAGCTAAAACACCTAGATTGTCACAATTGGCGTATTGATCTATGTGACTAACTCGCAGACTCTAGCCCCGAAAACAACGCCGAAGACCCAGACTACGAAGAGGAAGCAGGGGACGACCCTGACGCTGGACAAGGCAAGTTCCACCAACAATAATAATTGTGAAAAATTACCTTTACTGTATAAGCATGCAATAATGATTAGCTTTGGAAATTGGCACTCAAATTACACTGTTTACTTTAGACCGGGGAGTGGAAGGATGGTCCCAAGGAGGGGATTCTGTCCTAAGAGCCGTTTCGGGTCGCCACTAAGGACTGGTTCGTAGGAGAATCTTTCTATTGCCTAGTACATTCCCGCATGCCAAAAAAGCATAGCCTTCGGGAGTGCTTATTTATGTGAGGCCTTGATCCACACCCCACTAGCCAGCCTTAGTAAACTGTCCCAAGGGGCCACGGATGGGCAACGGGACTATTGGAGACAGACCCCGACAGAGGGCTGGGTCTGGCCGGTACGAGTCGCAGGTGACAGGGTCGGTAGGACCTGGTGGCGGAATGCCACGATAAATTAATGATGCATCAAATTTCCCCGGGAAGGTCCTTCTGTGGACGTGCGCGACTCCTACTTAGGCCCCAACAGCTTCCGTGGACAGAGCTAGGGAGAGGCTGTGTAGAGATAGACGCTGGTGGGAACGGGTCTCGTAGGGCAGTACCGCATAAGTACATGGTATGGGCTGACCGAATGCAGGACAGAGAAGTACGACCTCTGCAGAGCGACAAATCAGGAGTGTTCACCCTTGCTTCCACTTCATACCAGAGGATTTCACCGAAGACGGAGCAGACGACGAAGGTCCAGAATGGTGATGTATTCCACCGCGACGCTGAGGCTCTGCATAGTACTGGTAGTATTGTACTCTCTAAATAAAGAGGAGGCTTTGAGGCCCGCTTGTAAACCCTTGTGCAGACTTTAAGATGTACATTGATGTTAATTATCAATAAAAATTACCCGATGATGGTTTCGATACCCCTTGTGTGGAAATTACTTGGATTGGGATTACTCCAGGACTAATGCAGGTACTTCGGGAGTCCCGTAACGCGGGCGCTCCCCCACACAATCATTGCTTTTCTAAAAGGTTTTTATGAACCAGAATGTGAGGATGAACAACAAAGAATGCAGTAGAAAGCAAGAACATTTGTCGTGGGAGGAGAAAAGTTATGCAAAACCGGAGTGTGCGCTCCTTTGTTATAGTGCATTTCTTTCGAAGAGGGAAAACAACTGTTAAAAGAGATCCATGCTGGAGCCTCCACTTCGCACTTAGGTACAAGAAAACTTGTGGGTAAAGCTTTCAGGCAAGGATTTTATTGGCCAACAGCAGTTTAGGACGCAGACAATGTGGTCAGATCGTGTCAAAATTGTCAGAAACACTTCCCGTATCACAAAGCACCCTCATATGAGATACAACTTATTCCGCCACTTTGGCCACTGGCTTGATGCGGGATGGACATAGTTGGGCCATTGCCAACAACACCAAGAAATTACAAGTATGCAATTGTTGCACTAGAATACTTCTCGAAGTGGATAGAAGCAAACCAGTTCAGACGATAACTTCGACAACTGTACAAAAGTTCTTTTGGCAGAACATTATTTGTCGATTCGGCGTGCCTCGTGAGCTGACCGTAGATAACGGAAAGCAATTCGACAACGAAGAGTTCAAGAAATTTTGTTTTGAAATGGGAACGGAGTTGTGTTTCACATTAGTGTATCATCCCCACTCCAATGGTGCAGTAGAAAGAGCCAACGGCATAGTGTTCATAGGCATTAAAAAGAACTTGACAGATATGCCAAGGGGCAAGTGGGCCGAAAAATTGCCAAAAGTAATCTGGTCATATAACACACCAGAGTCAAGAGCAACGAAGTTCGAGCCGTCCAGACTATTGTACGGCGAAGAGGCCATGACTCCAGAAGAAATCAAAATGGAGTCAATGAGAGTAGAAGACCCACACAATGCTGAAGACATGGAAGTCATGAATGATGTGGTGCACGAAATCAGAGAGCAAGCCCAGCGAAACTTGGCAGATTATCAAGACGAGATACAAAGATGGAGAAACAACAAGATGACTCCAAAAGAGATAAAGACAGGCGATCTAGTGCTAAAGAAAAACACAAGGGATACCAAAAAACTTTAACCGAAGTGGGAAGGACCATACTTAGTATCAGAAACAGAAAAGAAGGGCGGTTATAGGCTAAAGACCTTGGAAGGCTAAGTAGTGCCGTACTCCTAGAACCAAGAGATGCTCCAAAAAGTGATCATTTAGGGGCACCAAAGTGTACCATCTTTTTTCTTTTATCCATCTTGTAATTTTGTTTTTTTTAAGGGTCAAGTTAAGAGTTGTAAAAAATTAGAAAACTTGTGAATGGGGCATGTACTCTTTTCCTCACAAGGAGAATCTTTGTTTCAGTCATCTTGACTGTGGAAGATGTGAGGTTTTTAATGAGGCAAGCACTCGCTAGGATGTAAATTTTCTTGTGAAATATAAACAAGGTACTCCCAAGGAAAAGATCAAAAGCAAAGGTTCCGAAGTGATTCGCACCTTGGAAGGGGAATCAGCTTTCGGAAGTGACGAGCTAAAAGCTCCAAATAGGTGAACTCCGCGACTCTCAAATTTAAGAGCAAACATCGCGCCTCAGATATCACCTATTCCATACGAAATGCTAGATAAAAAAGAGATAGCACACATCCATGAAATATGAGACGATGCGCACCCAGTGAAGATTGCTTGACGAGTCACTTCGCGAAAAACAAAAAGACCTTCTCTTGTGCCCTTTGCAATAAACGAAGGGGGGGGGGGGGGGAAGGCGCTTCTTTCAGAAGTTTTCGTTCATTACAAAGTGCATACATTGTTACACGCATACAACCACGTTTACACACAGCAAAGTTGTTACAGCATGATCCTGAAGTAACAATAAAAAAACACTACGGGAGTGACACCAAACAATAATTTTGTCAAAGTCTTTCGCTCTCATAAGAATCACCCTCGGCTTCATCTGCATTCTGCAATAAGTTAAAAGAGGCTCCGGTAGTGGCCTTATATATAAAAGTGGGCACATTGAGTGGGGCTTCATCAACATGGTCTTCTTTGATAGCACTAGGATCAAAAAGTGGAGGAAACTCTACACCAGAGGAAATACACGCCAAACAACGATGTTCTCTATTCATGCGACGAGTGTGCAGTGTGGAGTCATGTTGTACCGGATCACTCTGAATCTCGCTAAAAAAATCCTTTGTCGCTTGATTCAGCCGTTCGTACTTGTTAATTCTGTAGTCCCAGAATTGCTCGAAAGATACATCGGGATGTTTGGCATGAAAGCGTTCCCAAACAAGAGAAGACATTGCATATGGTCCACGACGTATCACAATAGGAAGAGCACCTTCGCTAACCTGCATAGGAATCGACTCCGGAACCTGCACAGGAACCACGAGTTTAGATATTTTACAAAACATGTTTCATCACATCATAGAGAAAAATAGGACAAAGTCGTTCCTAACATTAAGTCTAAACCACTCTAGGCTCTCCCGAAGTGCGACCACTAGCCGGAGTGTCTTCTGTAGGAGGCGCCGAAGTGGAACCGAGAGCATGCGAAGCCTTGGACCGGGGCTTTTGATCGCCTTGATTCTTTGATAACCACATAGTAACAAGAAAAGAACATAAGGGAAATAACAAAACGCAAAATATAGAGTTACCAAGGAAGGAAAAAGATGAAAGGAAAACTTGAGACAAACGACGGCCTTCGTCAACAGCAAGTTTATAACCGCGAGCTTGATAAAATTTCCTCACGAAGTTCTTGGCAATGTTCTTCGCAGGAATAGGGATGTCGTCGACTGATTGGGCCACGTGCCATTCAAATTTGGGATCTCGGAGTGTTTTCAGATTACTCTTATCCAATATGAGCTCGGTGTGCAAAGCATCTTCATGGAACAAATCACACATAGCATGGCATACAGTGCGAGCCGTGATCCCAGCACCAAGCTCGCCAAATGCACGCCCGCAGCTGTTTAGTGATTTGATGCACCCCCGCAGCCAGCTAAAGAGATCATCAATTGTGCATTCATCAGTATCAAGAGGTTCGGGTGTGTGACCATAATCCCTCAAACACTTCGTAATATTGTCGCGTACTTGGGCAATTCCTTTCTCCATCTCATGTGCAATAAGTGATGTGCTCTTTAAGCTCAACAGACTTCGCCTCAAGTTTTAGGGACAAGTCATCAGCACGCTTTTTCTCTTCGGAGGACGTCTTGCCGAGGTCAGCTTGATATTTTAGCTCTTCGTTAAGCTTCCGGAGTCACTCGTTTTGCGAAGTCAGTTTGGAGCATTTCTCAAGAAACTTTCAAAGAAGCAGAAATTTCTTTCTTTTCATAACTCAAATTCTTAACAACCTCTATCTCCTTGTTCAAAGCCTTCTTCGTGCTATTCAAGTTCAGGTCAAGAGTTCTTTGTCATATCAGGGAAGTGGAACAACCCTCTTTGCCAAGTTCATTTTCAACAATTGGGAAGCTGAAACAATCACTGGCTCTTTGAAGAACAGTTCTCTCGCGAGCACGGCTAGCGAAGCTGAGTAAACCTTTTGTTTGCCCGCCAAACAGGAGAGTGTCTTCGAGTAAATTTAGGTGCTCAGCGACAGCCACAGGTTTCTCTGTACTCACAAAGTAGCCCTCGCTGCTCAGTGATAAACTGTTAGTGGCTGATGGAGAGTGCACAGTATCATCACAGGTCTCAAGTGCCAAAACTTCTTTGGAGGGAGATTTTGAAGGGGGAGCATCAGAGGTGGCAATGATCTTGCTTGATGACGCAATAGGGTTCTTTGGAGCAGCAACGGCTTCAGGAACAGTAACCTTCAAAGACTTTGATTTAGCGACAGGCCTTTTTCCGCGACTGTCATCACTATCAGTCTTGAAGTCACTATATTCCAGACTATAAGGAGGCTTGCCCAAAGGGGCTGCTATACCTCTCGACTCGCTACCTTCATCATTTCTTCCAGGAGAAACACCAAAAGCTTGATCCATAAAGTTGTCGTTGCCACTACCGACATTGCTATCTTCACGGTCTTCAGCAATTCCTTCCAACTCAATATTGGATCCTGCTTGTTCTCCTTCGGAAGCATCGGTACCGCGACAACGACCACGACCGCGACGGCCCACCCTCGGTGCACCTCGTTTGCGTTTTTGCCAAATTGGCACTTCGGGGGGTGTGGTTGTGGCCTTCGCAGCCTTCTTCAGAGTGCGGTCGTGGGCAACTGCTTCACGAAGAAGGGTAGCCGGAAGGCATAAATATCAGAAAACAACATATTAGTAAAAGAAAACACTTCACGAAAAAAGCAAAAAGTGTATCCGGAAGGCATAACTATAAAATTTAAAGAAAGGCATGCGAGATAACCTTTAGCAGTCAATCCAAAAGATTTTTTGAAGTCTGGAATTTTAATGGGGCTTTCGAAGTTAGACCAAGCGGCGATCTCCCAATTGTCTTTCATCGGGAAAATATCACAACCGCGATATTCTTCAAAAAGATCATGCATGCCGTACTTGGTGGCGAGCGCTGAAAACGCGACTTTGAAGAGCCACGTGTTGTCAGTATCGTCAACCGCGATGGGACGGTCAGCCGGAAGAGGCCCAAACATTTTGCAAACTAGTGGATGTGCCTTCGTTGAGGCATCAATGTCAATAGTATGATAAAACCAATGACTGATCCGCAAATCCTCCCAACGCTTCTTGTAGGCAGTTGCAGGGATTTCAGCATCATCTTTGTAGCGGAAGTGGATGCTGCCATATTCCAGCTCAACGCGAAGTGGTTTGTTATCCGAACTGGAGCGGGTAACCCTCTTCGGTTGATGATGTGTGATGTGAGTGTGAAGAAAAAGTTCGGCCGTCGGTGCAACGCCCATAGATTTGCAACCCCACATAAAGATGCTCAATTTGACAAAGGCGTTGGGAGTGAGATGATGCAAGTAGAGATTAAACTTCTCGAAGATGCTGACAATGACAGGATCTAGGGGAATCGAAGACCTGTATTGAAGAAGTCCTTGAAAACAACCACTTCGTTATCACCAGGACTTGGAACAACTTCAGCGCCAGGGGCCTGACCACAACCTTCGGAAATTAGGCCGTCACGGACAAAGGTGCGGATCATCGATTCGGTGACGCGACTTCGGCCGAATTCGCATGTCTTCGGAATGGAAGTCTCAGCGGTATCCATCACTAGAGTGTTAAGTTTACGGCGGCCCATCTTCGGAAAGGGATGCAAAAAATAAAAAAAAATGGAAACAATACATGCATAATCAATACATTACGAAGTAACAAAGTTGGAAGAATTAAGTTACCTTGCTTAGGGAGCGAAGATAGCAGAGAGTCGTCAGAAGGAAGCAAGCGACAGTGAAAAAAATAATCTGATGCCAACCTATATATAGGGAAGGGGGAGGAATGCGATCCAGGAAGAACAGTACCCCCTAAGATCTCGGGAACACCAACCGTTGAAGGACCGATTAGGCGACCAGAGAGGGGGGGAGTGAATGGGAGCCGATAAAAATTTCTCTCACGAATCCGGCTACTCCCAACTCAACTCCAAAGCCTATCAACCGATCTTGCCAAGATCACGTAGCTACTGTGAGGCTACTGACCCTAGGAACAAGATCATCGCAGCGGAACATGAATCGAACAAATCCAACACGAATCGAACGAAAACCACACGAATCATCAACTCTCAGCCAGGGGCGGTTGCACCTCTCTCCAGGGGCGGTTGCACCGCCCTTGCCTGCCAGGGGCGGTCACACCGGTATCCGAGGGCGGTCGCACCGGTCTTGCCAGACAGCACGGGAAAAAGGTCAACTCGAGAACGGATCTCCCAAACGGCTTGGAGTTTTGAGACGAAATTTTGGGTAGATGATATACACCTCAAGGAGAGGCTATGCCCCAAAAATCTCGGCCTCTAACTCCCTAGAACTCCGGCAATTTCAAATCTAGCGAAGAACACACCCTCCACGAGTTCATCCCGAAAACTTCAAATCTAAACCGATTCCCGGAGTTTGGGGGCAAGGGATCACCAGCAAAAGAGGCACAAGGCACTCATACGTGATTCCCCCAAAGAAATCCGAGAGAAAACGGGCTAGAAAATGAAGAACGAAAATCCCCCAAAAATGGCTCCGAAAATACCTCCGAAAATGGGAAAAAGAAAAGGAGCTCGGGAAATCAAATCATGGCACAAAGATGAGCAGCACAAACTCCATCACATAACCATGAATTCACCTATACAAAACTAAGAAAGATTAGAAGTAGTTCTAGGTGAAGGGGATGAAGGGAAAACTAGTTCAAAGGAAAACCAAAGAGAAAACTAGAAGAGATAACAACCACCACCCCTAGGGGGTCTATTATATAGTCCAAATGGTGGTGCTCGAAAGACTAAACTACCCCTAAGCGATACATACCCCTCAGGGGCGAATATGACATTTTTCGCTGAAGATTTTTCCGGCTGGGACACCTTCCACCGCAAGCTAGCTTCCCTCCGACGCAAGCCTTGCGATCACGCCGCGTGTCCTCCGGATCGAAGCTCCTCGACGCTCACGGGCGACCTGCCCAGGTGGGACCGGTCACACCGCCCCTGGGGGGCGGTTGGACCGCCCCTGGCTGGCAGGCCGGGCCGTCGCTACGTCGAGTCCTCGGTCCTTGGTTTTGAGGCCCAAACCAAGGGAAACCGTCCACCGATGATTTTGTGGCCAAATCACCAAACCTCGCGCGCCTTCGGAACACTCAAAACACAAAAGGGCTCAACACCATCGGCAAAAGAGCAAAGCACAAAACACAAGTCACGAATCTCCAAATCACTTTTCAGAACACTCAAAGCACTCCCCCTGCATTGATGCAAACTCCCCCTGAACAAGTGAACTTGTGCATGCGAAAATGCATCGAAAATGGATCAAATCCCAGAAAACCTCGTGCCACTGCACAGGGCCGGTTGGACCTCCCTGGAGGGCCGGTTGCACCGCCCTAGCTCCAGGGCCGGTCACACCGCCCTGCAGGGGCGGTCACACCGCCCTGCCCAGTCAAAGCACAAAAATGCAAATCACAGAAAAATGCTCGGAATGATGTCGTTTCAACTCGAAAACCTTCCATAAGTACCCAGCAATGTATTCCAGTGCTCAAACTCTCCCCCTTGTTGACAATGCACAAATCAAGGCAAAAATGCAAAAATTTCAACTCTAAGCTTCTCAAATAGACAATGAGCGATACAAAATTCTACAAGTTAGAGAACAGGCAAACTAGACAGGCCACAGCATCATAAGGGCATTGCCGTCAAGAAGGTGAAGATATATAGCCATTTGACAAAGCCATGATCAATTTGTGCAATTTTTTCGAAAGTTTCACCTCATGAGCAAAGTCCTAAACATGGACCATTTGAGCAAAAATAAACTTCATCTCACCAAGATCATGATAGAACAAGCATTCTTGACAAAAGATCATTATAAACGCCCAAAATCTATCTCATGTCATGTCAAAGCACGGAGCCATGTGTTCACTTCTCATGGGAGACTTCTCCGGCAAACAACATGCAACCGCTTAGCACCCATGTGTGCAAGTGTGTGCAATGGTGAAAGCATAGAGACATGAGCATAAATATATTCAAATAAATCTTTTTCTCATCTTTCTTCTTTCATGCATAGACATCTCATTTTTCAAGTTTATTCAAATTAAGCATGGTACATGAAATGTCTTTGCGACAAAAAGAAGCTTATGCTCCTCCATGAGATAAACATGGGCTAAACATTTACAATGACAACGATCTTTGACCCAAATGAAAAGAATATCATCCTAGCATGACCTTAAGCAAAATATAGCCATTTCGGCTCAAATAAGACATGCAAAGGCATTTACTCATGGGTGAAAGATTTAAGTTCAGTTTATCATTTTAATTCAAAAAGAGACTATCTCAAAAGAATATATATCAAAACCATCAAGAGCATAGCCATCCATACAATCAATCCCTAGCCAGCCTGCCTAAACTCTAAAATGTAGCAAGTTGTACCAATCACTGCATATAAGAGAAGCTCATCCTAAGATATGATACAAAAGATGAAATCAAGATACAAAAGCAAGAAAAATGTACATCAAGATACAAAGATGGTACAATAGTATACATATGCTACAAGAGAAGCCTCCAAAACTCAGTTCAGAAAACCGCACACACACCAAGTTCTCCTCGCAAGCGGGTGAAGGTAACTTGGTCAAGTGGCTTAGTGAAAATGTCTGCAAGCTGGTTTTGGGTAGAAACATGGGCAAGCTCAATATCTCCTTTCTCCACATGATCTCTCAGAAAGTGGTACCTCACTTCTATGTGTTTGGTTTTGGAATGAAGCACGGGATTTTTGGCTACGCTTATGGCACTGGTGCTATCACAAAGAAGTGGAACATGGGACATGTCTAAGCCAAAATCTCTCAAGGTGTATGTGATCCAAAGCAACTGAGAACAGCAGCTAGCAGCAGCAACATACTCGGCCTTTGTGGTGGATTGGGCTACACTAGACTGCTTGCGAGAAGACCATGACACAAGAGACGAACCAAGAAACTGACACTGACCAGAAGTAGACTTGCGATCAACACGACATCCAGCAAAATCCGCATCAGAAAAACCATGAAGTGCAAGAGTGGAATCGGCAGAATACCAAAGACCCAGCTCAGGAGTAAACTTGAGATACCTGAAAATCCTCTTGACGGCCTGACGATGTGAAGTCCTCGGTGAAGCCTGAAAACGAGCGCACAGACACACGCTGAACTGTATGTCCGGCCTCGTCGCCGTCAAGTAGAGGAGGGAGCCGATCATGCTCCGGTACTCCTTCTGGTCCACTGGTTCTCCGTCCTCATCCGCATCCAAAGCTGTAGTCGTACTCATCGGCGTAGTCATCGGCTTGGAGTCGCTCATGTCAAATTTCTTGAGAATGTCCTTGGTGTACTTGCTTTGGTGTACGAACGTCCCATCCTTGGTTTGCTTGATCTGCAGCCCGAGAAAGAACTGCAACTCTCCCATCATCGACATCTCAAATTCCCTGCTCATATCGTCTGCAAACTTGGCAACAAGATTATGAGAAGAGCCATCAAAAATGATATCATCCACGTAAATCTGAACGATTAAAAGATCATTGCCATTTCTCAGCAAGAAGAGCGTCTTATCAACCTTTCCCATCACAAACCCCTTGCTAAGCAAGAACCCTCTCAATCTACCATACCACACTCTGGGTGCTTGCTTTAGGCCATATAAAGCTCGGTGGAGTTTGAACACTCGGTGTGGGTATCTCTCACTCTCAAAACCCGGGGGCTGCCTCACATACACTTCTTCCTCGATCACCCCATTCAAGAAGGCACTCTTCACATCCATTTGGTACAATTTGAACCCTTTAGCAACTGCAAATGCTAGAAGGATCCGAATTGCCTCCAAACGGGCAACAGGAGCAAATGTCTCCTCATAATCTATCCCCTCCTGCTACGAAAACCCCTGAGCAACCAACCTCGCTTTGTTTCTCACAATCTCACCACTCTCATCCCTCTTGTTCTTGTACACCCACTTGGTTCCTATGGGATGGCAATTTGGAGGTGGTTCTACTAACTTCCACACCTGATTTCTCTCAAAGTTTTCAAGCTCTTCATGCATGGCATTGACCCAATCGGAATCAGATAAAGCGTGTCCAACATTTTTGGGCTCAAAAGACGCGACAAAAGCAGAATGAGCATAATGAGAGATGTTCTGTGACCTCGACCGTGTAGTGCGTTCATCCATGTTCCCGATGATCTTCGAAGGGGGATGATCCCTCTGTACCAGCCGGGGAGCTTCTCGCCTCGAGATTGCCTCCCCCTCAACATCAGCTTCCACTTGAACTCGATCTGGAGCGCGACTCGACGAAGGTGTAGCAGAAGGGCCGTCGTCGAACGTCGTGGTAGTAGTGGAAGTAGAAGGTACACGATCTCCACACGGTGCCTGAAATTCCTCATCATCTTCATCATCAGGCTGTTCTTCCTCAAAGATGGGCTGTCCCAAGTCATCATCACCTGCACACTCAAAAGAAGAAGAGCTACACGGAATGGTCTCGTCGAAGGTGACTTCGCAAGTCTCCATGATTTGGTTAGTTTCAAGATTGAGCACACGATATGCTCGAGAATGATTAGCATAACCAAGAAAAATTCCATCCATCGAACGAGACTCAAACTTGTCCAAATTTCCTTTCTTCAAGATGAAACACTTGCAACCAAAAACCCGAAAGTGACTCACACGGGGGGAACGACCATGGAAAAGCTCATAGCAAGTTTTCTTCTTGAAGGCACGAAGGAAAATCCGATTTGAAACATAGCAAGCTGTGTTCACCGCTTCTGCCCAATACTTCCTAGGAGTCCTATGCTCATCTAGCATCGTCCTAGCCATCTCACAAAGCGTCCGATTCTTTCTTTCAACAACACCATTCTGACAAGCAACATATGGCGAAGAGTATTGATGTTCGAGACCAAGATCACGACAGAAGGCATCAAAACGAGTGTTCTTAAATTCCGTACCATTGTCGCTACGTATAGCTCTCATGGCACCACCATTACTCTCGTTTTTCAACCTCAAAATCAGATCTCGAACAAACTCAAATGTCTCATCCTTCGACGCCAGAAAGAACACCCAAGCATACCGAGAAAAGTCATCCACAACCACAAGAACATACCACTTCCCACCAACTGAACGAACTCGAGCGGGGCCAACCAAATCCATGTGCAAAAGCTCCCCTGGACGCTCAGTCATAACATCTGTCAAAGGTGGGTGAGAAGCAGCAACCATTTTTCCATGCCTACAAGGTGCACAAACCAAATCTTTCTCGAACTTGAGCTTGGGCAATCCTCGGATAAGGTCAAGAGCACTCAAGCGTGTGAGTAAATCAAAGCTCACATGACCCAATCTCCTATGCCACTTCCAAAGCTCAGAAGAAGTGCCAGCGATCAAACATCGTGAAGGACCAAAAGATCGAGAAAAATCAGCACGAAAAATCTGTCCCTCAGGAATGATCATACACACAAGGTCACCTCGAGAATCAAGAATTTTCGAATCACCACGCTTAAAGCGAACCTCATAACCTTCATCAAGAAGCTGAGAAACTGAGAGCAAATTGAAACCAAGATTCTTGACAAGAGCAACCCGCTTCAACATGAAAGTGTCGCTCACCTGAATAGCACCCTCTGACAACACTCTACCTCTACCCTTATCCCCGAAAGTGATGTACTGCCTGGACACCACCGGGGTGAGACTGGAGAACCACTTACCATTACCTGTCATATGTCTCGAGCAGCCAGAATCCATCAACCAAAAGTTCTCCAAGCCTCCCACCTGCACAATCAGAACCGAGAACGAGAATGAGCAAATGACTCGACACTGGGGTTAGCACAAAACGAGTCAAACCAGTGTCGAGCCATCTGCTCAAAAGAAGGGTTAGCAAAATCAACTCTACCGCGTGACACCCTCTCGTCTCTCACCATCGGACCTCTAGCACCACGCGGGGGAAAACGTGGCCTAGACACTCTCCTAGCCTCAAAGCTACGGTCGAACCTCCCTGAACCAAACTGACTGCGAAACGGAGGTCGCCTAGCAAACTCACGAACAGCTGGAACACCACGACTAGCAACCACTGGAACTGTACGCACAAAGGCGTCGCCTCTCGGCCAGGGTGAACGAGACACAGGCACACTACGAGAAGAGTAGTACCTGTCCCTGTTCCCCACCTCCTTCTCTCTTCTCACCTCCCTCTTCTTCCTCCAACAGAACTCCTCAAGGTGTCCATCCCTTCCACAATGCTCACAATGGAAGCGGACTGGCTTTGGCTTTGGGGTTTCTCTCGGCTGTGCTCTCTCTCTCGGCTGGTAAACCCCACTCCTCACAAAGGTCACTCTCCTCTGAAAGTTCTCTGACTTAGGTGGAAACTTGGGAGGATCTGGAGTGGTGTCAAGCTTGTTCAGCAGGTGGTTTGGTTTGGGTGTGAAGGTGTTCTTGAGAATGGTTTTTGGTGGGTTTGTGGGAATGTTTGCGGTGGAGCTCTCTGGATCTCTCTCTCTCTCACCACTACTCTCACCAACCTTCTCAGAACCAAGACCACAACCATCAGCTCTCTTGAAACTCGCAATCAACATCTTGAGCTGAGGCTCACGACCAGACAACCAACCCAAACACTGTCTCAGCTCATCATTCTCATCTTGCAATCTATTCACACACTGTTCTAGCTCAACATTCTTCAATGCAACAACATCACAAGCAGAACAGGAATTTGCAATAGGAGATTTAAGTTGTGCTTCAAGTGAACTAATCATGGTGTGTGATTCAAGCAACTGAGCATGCAAGGCAGGACAAGAAGTACAAGCACCTAGCAAAGATGACCTAGACTTCAACTCAGCAAGCTCAACTCTAGCACCCTCTAGTTCATCCAAGCAAGTCATGTGTTTCTCCTTAAGCACAACAAGATCAGCAATATGCACATCATAGAACGAGCATTCTACCTCATCAGACACAAGAGGAGCATCTTTCAAAACAGCAATCTCAGACTCAAGCGAAGCTGCTCTCTCCCTAGACTCGCAAAGCAAAGACTCAAACTCCATGGCCTTCTTTCCAGTCTCAGAAAGCAAGGTCTCAAGCTCAGCCACTCTATCCTTGGACTCTCCTAGCAAGGACCTAAACTCCCTCTTTTCCTTGTTGGTCTTTCTAAGCACATCATCGCGGTTATCGACCAACTGCTCTAGCCTAGCAATCTCCTGACGCAAAGAGGTGGGATCTGTCAATACCTCATCCTCGGAGTCAGAGTCGGAGTCCTCCTTGCTCTTCACGGAGTCGTGCGCCATGGTGCAGTAGTCGACGGCGGTGAAGGAGATGCCGTTGAAGTTGCGGTTCAAGCTCTTCTTCTCCTTGCGGTGGTCGCGGTCCTCATCTTCACTGCTTGAGCTTGACGACGTGTTGGTGGAGCTTGTGTCGATGTCGCTCGCATCAGCCACCATCGCTCGAGATCTGTGCTTCTTGTGTCCACCGTGCTTGTTCTTGGATCTTCTCTCGTCCTTGTTCTTCTGCTTGGAGCGGTACTCGTCCTTGGGACGGTGCTTGTGGTCGTCTCGCGGGCGGTGCTTGCGGTTGTAGTCGTTCTTGATCTCCTCGGGGCACTCGGCGATGAAGTGGCCCATCTTCCCGCATCTGTAGCACGTACTCCCCGCACGCCTCGAACCCTTGCGGTTCTGGTACATCCGCTCGAACCTCCTCGTGAGCAACGCGAGATCCTCCTCGCTCAGCACCTCATACTCTTCATCTGGAAGGGACACAAGAGAAGACAAAGCAAAGTGTCTAGGAGTGTTAGCATGTCCATATCCAGAGCCACCGACTAGAGCCAGACTATGGGGATCAGTCGGACTCTTAGCCTTGGCAAGCAACTGCCTGTCAACCTCAGAAGACTTCAACTTCGAGAAAAGCTCGTCAACAGAAAGAGTCTCATAGTTTGCCGACTCCATGATCGCCTCAACCTTGGCACCCCACACGGATCTATCAAGTGCTTGCAGGAGCTTGATAGCTCGGTCATGATCCGAGTATGGGAGCACGGTAATGTTGGCTTTCATGTTGTTGACAATCGAAGTGAAACGCTGAAACAAAGCATCAACAGACTCTCCAGGCAAATGAGCAAAATTCTCATACTCTCTCCTGTACATCGAGAAAAGCCTAGCCTTGACATGGCTATCACCACCGTGGGCTACCTTGAGCTTCTGCCAGATCTGGCTAGCTAGGTCCTCGCCCAAAACACGCTCAAACTCCTCGGCAGACAAAGCACGGAACAAGTAGTCAACAGCTCTAGCGTTTGCCTCAAACCTATCCTTTGCATCCTGGGCATCTAAGTTGGTGGGATTGACATAGTTCTCATCTTTGGTCACATCCCACAGCAACTTTCCTTTGCCTCGCAAGAAAGCGCCCATACGCGCAACCCAGTTCGGGTAGTTCTTCCCATCGAAGTGCGGAGGCCCGGAACCCCGATCTTGGTACGCCATCTTTGGATCTTAGACTGGTTAGAGTCGCAAAGACCCGTAACCGGCTCTGATACCAATTGAAGGACCGATTAGGCGACCAGAGAGGGGGGAGTGAATGGGAGCCGAATAAAAATTTCTCTCACGAATCTGGCTACTCCCAACTCAACTCCAAAGCCTATCAACCGATCTTGCCAAGATCACGTAGCTACTGTGAGGCTACTGACCCTAGGAACAAGATCATCGCAGCGGAACATGAATCGAACAAATCCAACACGAATCGAACGAAAACCACACGAATCATCAACTCTCAGCCAGGGGCGGTTGCACCTCTCTCCAGGGGCGGTTGCACCGCCCTTGCCTGCCAGGGGCGGTCACACCGGTATCCGAGGGCGGTCGCACCGGTCTTGCCAGACAGCACGGGAAAAAGGTCAACTCGAGAACGGATCTCCCAAACGGCTTGGAGTTTTGAGACGAAACTTTGGGTAGATGATATACACCTCAAGGAGAGGCTATGCCCCAAAAATCTCGGCCTCTAACTCCCTAGAACTCCTGGCAATTTCAAATCTAGCGAAGAACACACCCTCCACGAGTTCATCCCGAAAACTTCAAATCTAAACCGATTCCCGGAGTTTGGGGGCAAGGGATCACCAGCAAAAGAGGCACAAGGCACTCATACGTGATTCCCCCAAAGAAATCCGAGAGAAAACGGGCTAGAAAATGAAGAACGAAAATCCCCCAAAAATGGCTCCGAAAATACCTCCGAAAATGGGAAAAAGAAAAGGAGCTCGGGAAATCAAATCATGGCACAAAGATGAGCAGCACAAACTCCATCACATAACCATGAATTCACCTATACAAAACTAAGAAAGATTAGAAGTAGTTCTAGGTGAAGGGGATGAAGGGAAAACTAGTTCAAAGGAAAACCAAAGAGAAAACTAGAAGAGATAACAACCACCACCCCTAGGGGGTCTATTATATAGTCCAAATGGTGGTGCTCGAAAGACTAAACTACCCCTAAGCGATACATACCCCTCAGGGGCGAATATGACATTTTCCGCGAAGATTTTTCCGGCTGGGACACCTTCCACCGCAAGCTAGCTTCCCTCCGACGCAAGCCTTGCGATCACGCCGCGTGTCCTCCGGATCGAAGCTCCTCGACGCTCACGGGCGACCTGCCCAGGTGGGACCGGTCACACCGCCCCTGGGGGCGGTTGGACCGCCCCTGGCTGGCAGGCCGGGCCGTCGCTACGTCGAGTCCTCGGTCCTTGGTTTTGAGGCCCAAACCAAGGGAAACCGTCCACCGATGATTTTGTGGCCAAATCACCAAACCCCGCGCGCAAACTTCGGTTGTTAGCCGCCACCTTGCGCCGGCTTCTCGTCCGCGTACGAGCTTCGGTTGTGGGCCGCTACCTCGCACCGGAACCACGTCCCCTTGCTCGTTCTTGCCAGCATGTGAACCGCACTTGATCCACCGGCCATCGGGTCCCTCGAACCAAGCCTACTTGTCTCTCCGCTCCTCGGAGGCCGCCATGGCTAAGACCTTTCGCGCCTGTTCTTCACCTGCACCAATGCAATCAAGCCGCATTCTACACCTGCAATACTTGAGCCAAGGGAAACGTCAATCCACACCACGTTGTCAATCACTCATCACACTAGGAAGCGACCATCCACCGGTCCTCGGACACACCGGGTCCTCAACCGTCCCAGTCCTGTTATAAAAAAATTAAATAAAAATTAAATAAAAAAATAAAGAAGAACGAGACGTTAGCGAGAGGCGCTTCCGGAAATTATGTTTGGTTGACTTCAAGGGCTTACGACAGCAGGCCTTGTCATTCGCCCTCGAGGGGCTACTGATGGGGAACACAATTTCGAAAGCAACCCCCTCCCCTATGAGTCCCTAGTCTTATTGCTTTATTTCTACCCTTTTCTTTACCTTCAATTATAACAGCCAGCATTCAAGGATCGCGAGGACCAGGGGGTCGCGATGTGGTCTCGGGACTTCCGGACCGCAGTCAGGAGGCAGCGACGTCACTGGAAGGCGTGAAGGCCAGGAGGGATCGCGAAGAGGTTACAAGACTTCGCGAGGTGATCCCAAGGCGCGCGGGAGCGAATCGTACTTTGGAGTATACTTGTTCACTTCGCAAGCGGGATCTACTTCGTAGTCGTGGCATAGGAAAAGTCTATTTGTGATGAGCGAAAGAGTTCCGGAGTGTAAAGTGATGACGTGTAAAGTAACAACTGTAAAGCAATAGGAAATGACCTTTAGGCCCTAGAAATATTCTTGGAATGTAGCAGTTAGAAGGGCAACCCCCAGAAAGTTGTAAAGTGACCGCCTTATAAAAGGAAGGCTGTTGTACTGAAAAGGGGATGGACTTGAGGAGGAAAAAGGGTTGTACGCTTAGCGAAGTGTCCTACCTGTTCATTGAGTGGTTGAGTTCCTTGACTGTTGGCTAGTCTTTGGGCTAGTCGGTTTTATATCCCAACATTTCTCTAGTTTTGTTTTAAAGAATCAATTTTCCTCCCAAGAAGGGGGGCTGCTACCTATGCTTGGAGCTGAACGACCGACTATTCCTGCATTCTCTTTTGTTAGTACTAATCTTTTGCAGAATAGCGTTGATAAACATCGTATGCATTCCGATCAAAGAGCACACATGCTTGCTGAAAATTGGAAACATGGTCACATCCCGTGTCACAGTTATTTCAGTTCCTTTTATTTTGGCAACCCCGTTCTCCTTTGTGTTGTGCAGTTGTTTCGAGATCAATCGACGCCGAGGACGGCTTTTTGTCAAGAAGGGGAGGATGATGAGGACATGACATCTATGCATATGGATATGATTAGAGCGTGACATGAAGACAAAGGACTCCAACAAGGATGTCCAAGTCAAGAAGGAGGCCCAGGGCTTATTCAGTTTGAGACACCAAGGTGGAGGCCCAAAGCAAATCAAGTTCGAGTCTACCTCGGAATCTAGGAACAGCACACACTAAAATTGACGCCTAGGCCGCATACGGGGTCCGTTTTGGACTTTTTTAAATGGATGGAAAGGGAATTTCATAATTCTTCTAATGGCACTGGTCCCACATCAAAATTCCATCTGAGTCAACGGGAATCGTCGAAACAAGTGGATGTCCAGAATCTGTCAAGGTGCTGCAGACCAAGATTGGCCTTGTATCATGTCGGGCCTTAAGCCCAAGTTGTGGGCGCCCCCTTCTTGGTTGCCCCCAACCCTAGCACGCCCCTTTAGGGTATAAACTCAGTAGCCACCACCATTTAGACTCAGGTTTAGTTTAGTTCAGTTTTTCAGAGTGAAACTTGATTGCATCGTTGTATCTATGGCAACAAAGTCCTTATACATTGATCCAGGGCCCCTATTCTTGCTCTCCTCGACTGTGTCGATTAGTCCTTTCGAACTGAGTGCTTGAACCCCTCTTTGAATTCGCTTAATTCATATTTGCAATTATCAAATTGTGTGTTTTCACTTTCTTGCTTGCATTCTCGATTCGTCTGCAGGAAAAGCCTTCTCGGCATGGTCAATCAAGTTGTCGCTTGGTTGATAACCAACGAAGCAGTGGTGTAGCGGTTGCAGGGTTCGAATTGTGTTGATTTGAAGCCAGATCGTCAACGTAGAGTACTCCATCTATCAAGTTTACCCTCTACCTCTCGGAAGATCGGGCCTAGTATTTATCAATTTCTCAAGCACCGCTCTTTCTTCCTCGGATCTGGGGATGACATGCTTTATCCGGGTCATGATCTAGATACAAAGCCTGGTCTGGGACACCTCATGCCTCTGATTTTCCTAGGACATCGAGCCTTGTTGAACAGAGTCAACAGACATGGTGTTCCGGGAAGCTGATGAGCTATGGGAACGCCTGGAACTTGAGGAGCCGAGCTTGGTCACAACTCCCTTCACCTTCGTCCACATGATTCCTGCAAAAGATTAGCACTAGCAATACCCGAAGGAATCAAGGGTTATCTGATCAAAGATTAGATGTTCTTGTGGGAGATTAACCACCACAAATGGGATTAGTCGTTCTTGTGGGAAATTAACCACCACAAACATTCTCGTTCAGCAGGCAAGGTTTCTTTAGCACAAGGATTAAGGTACGATTTTTTTTCAGAATTTCCTTGTGGCTTAAACTCTAAATTTGCGTAAGGAGTTTTCATATGGCGGGGCTTGGATGCAACCTTTTCCTCTTTCTTTGATTGTTGTTCCAGAATTTTCTTTCTCGAAATCCTTCGTTGTGCATGATAACGGTCATGCTCTTTCTTCTCTCTGATAGAGAGAGATTCCAACATCTTCACAAGTGCTTCCGCACTTGGAACCTGGACCTTCTGGTTTGGCTTGACTTCTCCGACCATATTGACTTGATGGGGAGGTTCTTCCTTTGGGTGACAGGTGATGAGTCCATGGATCATCGTGTTTGTTTTGAAAAGCTTGATGAAAATAGTTCCAAGGTAACAGATAAATTTACAATACAGTTTGGTTCATTTTTGTGTGACCTGAAGCAAAGCAATGTGAACCAAGGAGATGTGGTCAGTGACGCGACTATGGCGAGCAGGTTTATTTTTGAAGGAACAAACTTGTGCAAATATAAAAGAAAGATTAAGTCAAAAAGCTTTATTCTGATTGGTGCCATGCATGTCGAGGTGCCAAGTTGAAGTCAGTTCAAGCGCTAGCTAGTATCCAGCTAATTACATTCATTTGCATTCCAGCCGGAATACTTTATTATTTCCTTCACATACGAGTTTTGGTCAGTTTGTCCTTCACGTATGAGTCTGAGTCGATCTGAGTCATGGTTGAGTTAAACGACCTATGTGCCTGCGCGCACCTAATAAGGGTCAAGCTTGGCCTTGTAAAGGAGGAGGGGTTTTTTTTTATCGTGAGATTTTGCGTGAGGGTTTCACCTCCAGCACGCAGCGGCGGCGCTGCCTCTTTACCTGTCGTGGCGACGGCTTCCAATCCTCATCCGATTGTGTGGAGCGCGTGGTCGAGCCTCTGCGGCTAGGACCAGGGATGAAAACGGTCGGGAACGGTCGGGAAAATCATCTAACCACTTTCGTTACTGTATTTTTCATGCGGGAATGGGAACGGGAACGGGAAGGCCGGTCGGAAAAACGAAATCGGAATTACGGGATGTTGGAAACGGTGCATTTCGATCGGGAACATGTCGATTACGGACGGGAATCGGTAATTTAAATCGGGAACATCGACACACATTAACCACTTCAACCATTCAACTCAACACCATCGTTACAACGATATATAATGCATAGTCGACAGTACCGTAGGTATGTAGATAACACCAATACACCATCAATAATTTTTCACAAATCCATAAAACAGTAGTGACTTGTGATGTGTTTTTTCTGCATGAATAAATGATCTGTGACACACTGATGCAAGTCGTATACTAATATATCAATAGCAGAGAATTTACTTTTAAATTATCATAAAGTACTTGGGAAAACAACAATGGAATTGTAAAGAAAAAATAAATAAAAGAGAAGATCGTGGTTCACCAAGGCCGCGGGTGGAAGATCTATCTAGGGTTTGGTTTATATTCTGTAAGCTGATCCCTGTATACTCCCTCCGGTTTAGTATTAGAAGTCGTTTTGGACAATGTTTGAGTCAAACATTGGGAATATAAATCATGAATAACATTTAAGTCATTGAGTTTGAAAATTTGAAAATCACATAAATAGATTGTTCTTGAAAATTACTTTCATAAAAATATACATATATAACTATTCAAGAAATATTTTTATAGAAAAAAGGAGTCAAAGTTTTGCTTTGGTGACCGTGTCGCTGTCCTAAACGACTTCTAATACTACACCGGAGGGAGTATCTATATTTGCTACTCTTCTTTGTTGTCGTGAGCCTATTATTGGAATTGGATATTGTGGTGAGATTTACATCCTGGGGAAATCATTGGTTCAGGGATTAAATTAAACCTATCTATATTTCGCCGCCCATGAGACTCAATTAATTATTCTGGTTGCTGCTTAAAACTACTTGCAGTCCGGCAAGAAGTGTAATTGCTACCTTGAAAGAATATTGTGGAAAATTTCAGATTTTGGTTCTCATTGAAAACAGTACCGTGAAAGATTGGGAAATTATCCGGACAACGTACGCTTGTCCTTATCAAAAGGAGAAATTCTCCGTCTCTCCATTGATCCTGAGCTGGATAACTCCGGCCCCGACATCAATATGTGCATTTGCGGTACTCAAAAACGACCTCTCAAGAATGAGAGAGCTCTTGGCGTCGGCCTCCATGTCAAGGACAACGAAGTCGACCGAGATGAAAAAATCTCTGATTTTCACTAGGACATTCTCCGCAATCCCAGCTGGCCGGATAGCGGACCGACTGATCTGCTAGATGCAGACACATAGGTATAGAGACAAGCGAAATGTACTTAAGTTTGTCAAAAACTAACTTTGGTATTACGCTAACGCTTGCTCCCAAGTCACACAGAGCGTTGTTGAAGTCTTGGCCTCCTATTGAGCAAGAAAACGTGGGACATCATGGGTCCTTCTTCTTCTTAACGTGGGGACTGAGTATAGCTGAGCTACACTCTTTCGTTGGTTGTACCGTTTCAATGGTTGGCAGTGTTCTCTTATTACCAAGGATATCCTTGATATACTTGGCGTAGGTGGGGACCTGCAAGACATCAAGAAGTGGTATATTGATGTAAAATTTCTTGATTACCTTGACGAACTTGTCGTATTGCTCGTTAGCCACTGGTCTTTTCTCCATTCTGGAAACGGGAGGAAAGTAGGGTCACGGTAGTCGTTAGAGGCTTTCAGGGCCTCGTTCTCCTCCTTAGCAGCTGAGTTGGATTCTTCTTCCTCCCTCGTATCTTCGCCTTCCGATTTAGCTTCTGTGTCCTTCGTACACTGAGTACCTGCATCTTGAGGTAAAGGTGGATCCCTCATGGACTTCCCAGTCTGCGTAGTCACCGCACTAACATTTTCCTTAGTGGTACTTCCAATTGCCCAGATAGTTTCTGAAGGATCGATTAGGCGACCAAAGAGGGGGGGGGGGAGTGAATGAGAGCCGATAAAAATTCTTCTCAACGAATCCGGCTTTTCTCTCAACTCAACTCCAAAGCCTCACAACATGATCTTGTCAAGATCATGTAGCTACTGAGAAGCTACCGGCCCTAGGAACAAGATCAGAGCAGCGCAAAATGAACCAAGCAAATCGAATCGAAATCAAACCAAATCAAAACCAAAACTACATCTTTTAGGTAGGGGCGGTTAAACCACCTGGGGGCGGTTAAATCGGCCCAGTCTAGAGCCTCGGAAAAAACCTATTCTAAGAGTGAACACTCCAAATCAAATCACCCTATCTCCCGATTCGCTCAACGGATTGAAGTAAAACTTTGGGGCAGTGAGAATACCTCATGGGCATCCTCTAGGTTGAAGATCAAGTCCCAAAACTCCTTCAATCATGAGAAATCACGGATCTAGGACCAAGAACACCAAATCCCGAGTTCATCCGAAAACCCCCAAATTCGAAGCGATTCTTGCAGTTTGTGAGGGCAAATCACAAGAGAAGAGTCTCCACGAGCTCATATGTGAATCCCCCAGGCAAACACACAAAGAAACGACCTCAAACACAAGGAATCAGGAGCCACGGGATGAACAAAGAAATCACACAAGAGAGGATGAGTAAAAGCTAAATCTTCCATACATGATGAGGTCAACTTCTTTACAAAGAGACTAGCAATCCTCCCACATCCTACCCTCTTGAAGATTTCACCGATGAAGCACTTGCTAGCCTATGGAAAACTAGAAAGGGAAAAACCAAAGGGAAAATAAAACTAAGCCGAGAGAGATCGCAGCCACCAACCCCAAGGGGGTCTATTTATAGTCCAATTGGTGATGCTCTAATGACTCAACTACCCCTAAGCGATACATACCCCTCAGGGCAAATTTGACATTTTCAGCGAAGATTTTTTCGGCTGGGACACCTTCCAACGCAAGCTTGCTTCCCTGCGACGCAAACCATGCAATCACGCCGCGCGTCCTCCGGATCTGAAGCTCCTCGACGCCCACGGTTTAGACCTGCCCAGGGTGATTTGACCGGCCCCCTCGGCCCGTCGCGATGCCGAGTCCTCACCCTTGGTTTTTGTGGCCCAAACCAAGGAAAACCGTCCACCTGATGGTCTTGTGGCCAAACCACCAAACCCCACGTGCAAGCTTCGGTCGTGAGCCGCTACCTTGCACCGGCTTCATGTCCGCGTACGAGCTTCGGTCGTGAGCCGCTACCTCACACCGGAACCACGTTTCCTTACTCGTTCTTGCCACCATGTGAACCGCACTTGATCCATCTGGCCACGGGGTCCCTCGAACCAAGCCTACTTGTCTCTCCACTCCCTGGAGGCCGTCATGGCTAAGACCTTTCACGCTTATTCTTCACCTGCACCAATGCAATCAAGCTACATTCTACACCTGCAATACTTGAGCCAAGGCAAACGTCAATCCACACCACATTGTCAATCACTCATCACACCTGAAAGCGACCATCCACCGGTCCTCGGACACACCCGGTCCTCAATCACCACCTTGATGAGTGCATTGACAACACACACATAATCAAGATAGGTATAAAAGGAAAATAGAAAAGAAATCAAAAACAAAGCTCAAGCAAGTGACAAAAAGCAAGAACAAGCCGAGAACGAAGTCACTCACAAGAGAAAGCTCCAGAAAACGCTGACCCTTCAACAAGAAGCGAAAAGGGCTCAACACCATCGGCATAAGAGCAAAGCACAAAACACAAATCTCCAAAACACTTTTCAGGATACACAAAGCACTCCCCCTGCATAGATGCAAACTCTCCCTGAACAAGTGAATTCGTGCGTGCGAAAATATGTCAAAAAATGGCTCAAATCCCTTAACTCTTGTGCTCACTGCACAGGGGCGGTTAAACCGCCGTAGGCAGATCCAGGCACAAAAACTGCAAGTCACACACAAATGCTCGCAAAAATGCCATTTCAACCCGAAAAACTTTCAAAAAAGACCAGCAGTGTTTTCCTTCCAGAAACCCTTCAGGAATTCTCCCCCTTTGTTGACAATGCACAAATCAAGGCCAGAAATGCAAAAGATGCAACTACGAGCTTCTCAAATATACAATGAGCACTGCAAAATGCTACAAATTAGAGAAAGGGCAAGCTGTATAGTTCATAGCATCGCAAAGGCATTGCCATCAAGAAGGTAAAGACATATAACCAATCGACAAAGCCATGATCAATTTGTTCAAGTTTTATCAAAAAATGTCACCACATGAGCAAAGTCCTAAACATGGATTGTTCAAGCGAAAATAAACTTCATCTCATCAAGATTATGTAAGGACAAGTGTTCTTAACAAAAGATCATTACAAATGCCCAAGTTCGATCTCATGTCATGCCAAAGCACGGAGCCATGTGTTTACTTCACAAGGGAGACTTCTCCAGCAAACATCATGCAACCGCTTAGCACCCATGTGTGCAAGTGTGTGCAAAGGTGAAAGCATAGAGACATGAGCATAAATGTTCTTCAAATGTATCTTTTTCTTATTTTTCTTCTTTCATGCATAGACATCTCATTTTTCAAGTTGTTCAAATTATACATGGTACATGAAATGTCTTTGCGACAAAAAGAACCTTATGCTCATCCACAAGATAAAACATGAGCTAAACATTCATGATGACAAAGGTCTTTGACCCAATTGAGAAGAACATCAAATCCTCGTATGATCTAAGCAAGATATAGCGATTTCAGTTCAAACAAGACATGTCAGGGTATTTACTCATGGGTGAAAAAGTTTCAGTTCAATTTATCATTTTACTTCTAAAAATTGACTATCTCAACAGATATATACCAAAACCATTAAGAGCATAGCCAATCATTAACCAATCCCTAGCAAGTCTGCCTAAACTCTAAGAAGTAGCAAGTTGTAGCAATCATTGCATATAGGAGAAGCTCATCCTAAGATATGATACAAATGCAGCATGATATATCACAAGATGCAGAAAAAGAAAACTATACATCAAGATACAAAGATGGATAAACCAAAATACAGATACACTAGTATACATATGCTACAACAAAGCCTCCAAAACTCAGCTCAGAAAGGCGAACACACACCAAGTTCTCCTCACAAGCGGGTGAAGGTAACTTGGTTGAGTGGTTTTGTAAAAATGTCTGCAAGCTGGTTTTGGGTAGACACATGGGCAAGCTCAATGTCTCCTTTCTCCACATGATCTCTCAGAAAGTGGTATCTCACTTCTATGTGCTTGGTTTTGGAGTGGAGCACGGGATTTTTGGCTACGCTTATGGCACTGGTGCTATCACAAAGAAGTGGTACACTGGACAAATCTAAGCCAAAGTCTCTCAGAGTGTAGGTGATCCAAAGCAACTGGGAACAACAGCTAGCGGCAGCAACATAATCGGCTTCTGTGGTGGATTGGGCTACATTAGACTGTTCATGAGAAGACCAAGACACAAGAGAAGAACCAAGAAACTGACACCGTCCAGAAGTAGGCTTGCGATCCAGATGACACCCAGCAAAATCCGCATCAAAATAACCATGGAGGGCAAGTGAGGAAGCAGCAGAATACCAAAGACCCAACTCAGGAGTATACTTGAGGTACCTGAAAATCCTTTTGACGGCCTGCCGGTGTGAAGTCCTCTGTGAAGCCTGAAAACGAGCGCACAGACACACGCTGAACTGTATGTCCGGCCTCGTCGCTGTCAAGTAGAGGAAGGAGCCGATCATGCTCCGGTACTCCTTCTGGTCCACTGGTTCTCCGTCCTCATCCGTGTCCAAGGCTATAGTCATACTCATCGGAGTAGTCTTCGGCTTGGAGTCGCTCATATCAAACTTCTTAAGAATGTCTTTTGTGCCACAAAAAATGATATCATCCACGTACATCTAAATGATTAAAAGATCATTACCATGCCTCAACAAGAAGAGTGTCTTGTCAACCTTTACCATCTCAAAGCCCTTGCTAAGCAAGAACCCTCTCAACCTGCCATACCATGCTTTGGGTGCTTGCTTTAGGCCATATAATGCTCGGTGGAGTTTGAACACTCGGTGTGGGCACCTCTCACTCTCAAACCCAGGGGGTTGCCTCACATACACTTCTTCCTCGATCACCCCATTCAAAAAGGCACTCTTCATGTCCATTTGGTACAATTTGAACCCTTTAGCTACTGAAAATGCTAGAAGGATCCGAATTGCCTCCAAAGGGTCAACAGGAGCAAAAGTCTCCTTGTAATATATCCCCTCCTGTTGCAAAAAACCCCTGAGCAACCAACCTCGCTTTGTTTTTCACTATCTCTCTATCCTCACCCCTCTTGTTCTTGAAAACCCACTTGGTTCCTATGAGATGACAATTTGGAGGTGGTTCAACTAACTCCCACACATGGTTTCTCTCAAAGTTTACAAGCTCTTCATGCATGGCATCGACCCAATCAGAACCAGATAAAGCGTGTCCAACATTTTTGGGCTCAAAAGACGCAACTAATGCAGAATGAGTGAAATGGGAGATATTCTGTGACCTTGACCGTGTAGCGCATTCATCTAAATCACCTATGATCCTTGACGAAAGATGATCCTTCTGCACCCACTGGGGAGCTTCTCGCCTCGAGATTGCCTCCCGCTCATCTGCAGCTTCCACTTGAGCCTGATCCTATGCGCGACTCGACGAAGGGGTAGCAGAGGGGCCGTCGTCGAAAGTCGTGGTAGTAGTGGAAGTAGAGGGTACAAGATTGCCATTCGGTGCATGACCTTCTTCATCATCTTTCTCATCTTCCTGTTCTTCCTCAAAGATAGACTGTCCCAGCTCCTTGTCACCTGCACACTCAAAGACAGAAGAGCTACATGGAATGATCTTGTCAAAAGTGACTTCGCAAGTATCCATGATTTGGTTAGTTTCAAGATTGAGCACATGATATGCTCGGGAGTGATTAGCATAACCAAGAAAAATTCCATCCATCGAACGAGACTCGAATTTGTCAAGATTTCCCTTCTTAAGAATGAAACACTTGCAACCAAACACCCTGAAAATGACTCACACGTGGATAACGACCGTGAAAAAGCTCATACCAAGTTTTCTTCTTAAAGCACATGACAAGCTATATTTACTGCCTCTGCCCAATATTTCATAGGAGTCCTGTGCTCATCTAGCATCGTCCTAGCCATCTCACAAAGAGTCCGATTCTTCCTCTCAACCACACCATTTTGGCAAGCAACATATGGTGACGAATACTGGTGTTCAAGACCAAGATCACGACAAAAGGCATCAAAACGAGTGTTCTTAAATTCCGTACCATTGTCACTGCATATAGCTCTCATGGCACCACCATTATTCTCATTTTCAACCTCAAAATCAGATTTTGAACAAAATCAAAAGTCTCATCTTTAGACGCCAAGAAAAACACCCAAGCATAGCGAGAATAGTCGTCCACCACAACAAGAACATACCACTTCCCACCGACTGAGCGAACACGAGCTGGACCAGCCAAGTCCATATGCAACAGCTCCCCAGCACGCTTAGTCGTCACCTCAGTCAAAGGTGGGTGGGAAGAGGCGACCATCTTACCATGCCTACAAAGGTGCACACACCAAATCTTTCTCAAACTTGAGCTTGGGCGATCCTCGGATAAGGTCAAGAGCACTCAAGCGGATGAGTAAATCAAAGCTCACATGACCCAACCTCCTATGCCACCTCCAGAGCTCAGAAGAAGTACCGGCAATCAAACAACGAGAAGGACCAAATGATCGAGAAAAATGAGCACGAAAGATCTGACCCTCAAGAATAATCATACATACAATATCACCTCGAGAATCAAGAATCCGAGAATCTCCACTCTTAAACCGAACCTCATAACCCTCATCAAGAAGCTGAGAAACTGAAAGCAAATTGAAACCAAGATTCTTGACAAGGGCGACCCGTTTCAACACAAAGCTGTCGCTCACCTGAATAGCACCCTCAGACAACACTCTACCTTTACCCTTGTCCCCAAAAGTGATGTACTGCTTGGACACCACCGGGGTGAGGTTGGAGAACCACTTCCTGTCTCCGGTCATGTGCCTTGAACAACCAGAGTCCATCAACCAAAAGTTCTCCATGACTCCCACCTGCACAATCAATAGCGAGAACGAGAATGAGCGAACGACTCGACACTGGGGTTAGCACAAAAAGAGTTAAACCAGTGTCGAGCCATCTTCTCAAGTGAGGGGTTAGCAAAATCACTGTTACTCCGTGGAACCCTCTCGTGTCTCACCGTAGGACCTCTAGTACCACACGAGAGAAAACGCGGCCTAGACTCTCTCCTTGCCTCAAAGCTACGGTCGAACCTCCCTGCACCAAACTGACCACGTGCAGGAGGTCGCCTAGCAAACTCACCACGAGCTAGAACACCACGAACACCAAAAGAAGGAACCGAACGCACAAAAGTCTCTCTCCTAGGCAGGTGTGTATGAGACATAGGCATTAAATGGGAAGAGTAGTACCTGTCCCTGTTACCCAACTCCTTCTCTCACCTTACCTCTCTCTTCTTCCTCCAGCAAAACTCCTCAATGTGCCCATCCTTTCCACAATGATCACAATGGAATAGGACTGGTTTTGGCTTTGGGGTTTCTCTCGGCTGAAGCTTCTCTCTCTTCTGGTAAACCCCACTCCTCACAAAGGTCACTCTCTTCTAGAAGTTATTTGTCTTTGGGGGAAACTTGGGAGGATCAGGAGTGGTGTCAAGCTTGTTCAGCAGGTGATTGGGTTTGGGTGTGAAGTTGATTTTGAAAGGAACTTTTTGTGGTGGTGTTGGAATGTTTGTGGTGGAGTTGGCTTGCTCTCTCTCTTTCTCACCACGGCACTCACCAGCCTTCTCAGAACCCAAACCACGCCCATCAGCTCTCTTGAACCCAACAATTAACATCTTAAGCTGTGGCTCGTGACCCGACAACCAACCCAAACACAAGTCGCAACTCATCATTCTCATCTTGCTGGCGATCAACATATTGTGCAAGCTCAGTATTCTTCAAAGGAACAACATCGCATGCAAAGTAAGAGTTTGCAATAGGAGATTTCAATTCAGCCTCAAGAGAACTAATCATTGTACGAAATTCAAGCAACTGAGCATGTAAAGCAGGACAAGAGGTACAAGCACCTAGCAAAGAAGATCTAGACTTCAACTTAGCAAGCTCAACCCTAGCTCCTTCTAGTTCATCAAGGCATGTCATGTGTTTATCCTTAGGAGCAACCAAATCAGCAAGATGCACATCATAGATAGAGCATTCATGTTCATCAAAAATAATTGGAGCATCTTTCAACACACCTATCTCTGTTCTAGCACTTGCCAACTCAGATTCAAGCTCAGCCACTTTCTTGCTAGACTCACTAAGCAAAGACTCAAATTCCATTGCCTTCTTTCCAGTCTCAGAAAGTAAGGCCTCAAGCTCCACAATCCTTTCCTTAGACTCTCCAAACAAAGACCTAAATTCTCTCTTCTCCTTGTTGGTCTTCCTAAGCACATCATCACGATTATCGACCAACTCCTCAAGCCTAGTGATCTCCTTACGCAAAGAGGTGGGATCGGTCATTACCTCGTCCTCGGAGTCAGAGTCAGAGTCGTCCTTGTTCTTGGAGTCATGTGCCATGGTGCAGAAGTTCATAGCGGTACAGGATAGCCCGTTGAAGTTGCGGTTCATGTGCTTCTTCTCCTTGCGGTGGCCGCGGTCTTCATCCTCACTGCTCGAACTCGACGAGGTGTTGGTGGAATTTGTGTCGATGTCGCTTGCATCAGCCACCATCGCTCGAGACTTGTTCTTCTTAAAGCCACCGTGCTTGTTCTTCGTCCTCCTCTCCTCCTTGTTATTGTGCTTGGAGCGGTACTCGTCCTTGGAACAGTTGCTTGTGCTCATCTCGCAGTCGGTGCTTGCGGTTGTAGTCGTTCTTGGTCTCTTCTGGGCACTCGGCGATGAAGTGGCCCATCTTGCCGCACCTGTAGCACGTACTCCCCACACGCCTCGAGCCCTTGCGGTTCTGGTACATGCGCTCGAACCTCCTCGTAAGCAACGCGAAATCCTCCTCGCTCAGCAGCTCATACTCCTCATCTGGAAGAGACACAAGAGAAGACAAGGCAAAGTGTTTGGAAGTATTAGCATGTCCATAACCAGAGCCACAGACTAGAGCCAGACTATGGCGATCAGTCAGACTCTTGGCCTTGGCAATCAGCTGTTTGTCTACCTCAGAAGACTTTAGTTTGGAGAAAAGCTCATCAACTTTCACAGTTTCATAGTTAGCCGACTCCATGATAGCCTCAACCTTAGCACTCCACACGGTCCGATCAAGGGAAAGCAAGAGCTTCAAAGCTATGTCATGATCTGTGTATGGGAGGATGGCAATGTTGGCTTTTATGTTGTTGACAATGGAAGTAAAGCGCTGAAACATAGCATCAACCAGATGTGATGAAGTAAAGCATTGTAACATGATGAATATATAAATAAAGAGCTCAGGCTAACAACATGTCATCAAGATGCAAAGGAACTATACAAACAAAAGATACCAACTAAAAGGATCCCAAATGAACAACATGCCAAAGATACACAAGTGAGCACAAGAGTGTACAAAAGAGATACTCACTATACAAAGTGTACAAAAGCCACATCGGGGCCATACAAAAGGTGTGGAGAACCATCAAACCTTGATCATGCAAAAGACCAAGAGTCACCAAGCTCATGTTCTCCAACCCACGTCCTCGTACGTACACATGAGAGGACAAACAAACCTGAGTCTTGGATCCCGAAGTGTTAGCAAGCATATACTTGGGAACCCAAGACTTGGTCACATGGGTAAAATATGTACTCAACTTATCACGTGGGTTAGCATGATGCAAATGCCGGTTCAAACGAGAATGCTTTGGAACACACTTGGAACCATGCCTCAAAGTAGAAACTCGAGAAGAAGAACAAGTGCTACCACTAGCAAAAAGGCAACGATCCCCCGAGGTCTTTGAAGAAGAACCTAGTACAAGCACCATAAAAATCATGTCGTGGACCAACACGAGAAACACTAGAAACATGTCCACGGTCACGAACTACCCCACTAGAAAAAGAGTCATAAAACCCATCAACAAAATGCGGCTTCTGACTAGGTACACGAGTGTTCATAGCCATGAGGTGGGCTATGAACACCCAAAGGCCTAGAAGAACGAACTCGCTGTTGGAGGTACGACCATGGGCCCACAGGGACGCATGGATTGTCTCCAGACAGAGTCGTACCAGGCGTGAAGAACACGAGTAGAGTACTGCAATGACTCTTCTCGTTATGGAAACTAGTCGTATGACTTGTAAACTACTCAGATTGCCTTGAAAAGCACTCTCCGAGTAGTAATTGGTTAGGATTCTACTCGAAACCGACCTTGTAACCCTGCCCGCCGTGTATATAAGGCTGGGCAGGGACCCTCTCAAGACGAACCCAAGTCTCTCAACAGAGAAGACGATCTCATCAATACCAATCACCACACAGGACGTAGGGTATTACGCCTTCTAAGCAGCCCGAACCTGTATAAATCCTGAGTCTCTTTGCCTTTGCGTTTCTGATCTCGGCGAAACCCACCTGAAACTCTACTACCTCGGGATACCCCTCGGTAGGATCGACGGTAGAACACCGACATCTGGCGCGCCAGGTAGGGGTTTTCCTCGAAGATCCCGTGGAGAACGCAATGGTGACCTACATTCAAGCTGAAGCGCCTCAGGAGGGCACAACGTTCCACTTTGGCTCGTGGGTCTACGTCGCCGACGGCTCGGGTGGCTTCTACAGCTACTACGAGACACCTGTGGAGCTGAAGCAGGAGCAAGCGCCCATCGTGGAAGATTTGGCCGAACAACTCGGCGAGATCACACTCGCGGACCTCATCCGCAGGCAAGAGTCCGAGTCGATCACAACTACGGAGAAGCAAACAACCCTCCCACCCCTAATTCCCGTTTGGACTCCGTAATTCGACCCACGCATATTGTGAGGCGTTATGGAGCCAGTTCGAGTCCGTCAAGGACTCGAAGCGGGATGTCCCAGTTCGAGTCATGGCAGGACATGCCAACTCTCTGAGCCAAGCGGTCCCCGAATGCCACTCGGACTCGGACGAGGAGACACTACAAGACAATGGAGAACACGACCTCGTGATCTACGCCACGACTGAAGGAAGATCAGAGTACCAAAGAGACAGGATCCCACGGGACGTCTACGAGTCCCGCTAGATCTTTGTACTCTTTGGGCCTGAAGCTACTGACGACCTGCCGTTCCAGTACGGCACACCACTGCTGCCAGAAGAGGAAAGCTCTACAAAGCTCATCACTTCAAGCTCCAGCGACTCTGTCGAGCCCAATCGACAAGTCTTCATGGCTGGCGCAGCAGCAGCTGGCTGACGTCGACAACGATCCGCGCTATACTTTTGAGCTAGAAGGAGATATCTCTGCAAATGAAGACGCACCCACTGGCGAATCCACTCAAGCGGCCACGGACAGAGAAATCCGGAACAACAGGAGGGCTCAGCGCCGCCTAAACAGCTCGCAATCACGTCATGGCTGGGCGTAACCTCGCTCAAGAGTTCGCACGAGTGGCATGCTACGACTCTCCTATGGCTAACGCCATGGAGATTGCCTATCACATCCACAGCCTACCAAGAACCCCAAAAACGGCAGCTGCACTCGAACGGATCAACGACATGGTCCGCACTCTCGACAAGGCCATCGCCGCCGCACCATCACGCAGCGGCCGAGCAGCTCTAAGCGAAGAAGTCGAGGGAAGCGGACGCCAACCTCCCCGCGACAAGAATCGCCCCCCAAACCCCAAACCCCAGCCGACTGGGAGAAGCCAACCGCGCAGAAGGCGCATCCCCACGCCGACCAGAAGATGATCGTCAACGAGGCGGACGCACTCATCGCAACGACGCTGCTACATCATCCCACGGGCCGGCACACAGTGTCAACCGCGACGCGCGCTCCATCCTTGAATCCAAGAGGCGTGATGAAGCCCAGGGATACAGGGAAGAAGACGACGAGTACCCAATGTTCTCCACGGACATCAGGATGGCGGTTTACCTGCAACCATTCAAACCAGTCGGCTTCGAGAAGTACGACGGCAAGACCTCCCCTGAGTCGTGGTTGCGCATCTACTCTACGGCTATCGAGTGCGCGGGTGGCAACACTGCCATCAAGTGCAGATACTTCCCAATGGCACTCGAGCCCGCTCCACTCACATGGTTTGAAAACCTGCCATGACGCTCCATCGACTCCTGGGGACGCCTGAAGAAGATCTTCGTGTCAAATTTCCAAGGCACATACAGTCGCCCCAAGACTCGACACGCCCTCGCCATGTGCAAGCAGCACAAAGGAGAAAGCGCGCGCGACTACATGCGCCGCTTCATGGAAATCAAGACTCTGGTGGTGGACGTTTCTGACCGTGACTGCATCGACTTGTTTCAGAACGGTATCACCAACAGGTTCTTTGACAGGCAATTTGGCCTGCATCGACCAAGGACTCTGGACGCCCTGCGTGACCAAGTCGAGACGTGGTCTGAACAAGAAGACCGTGACCTCGAGAAATATAGCCCTCCCAAAGGCCAGCAGGGCTCCCAGAACAACAAGCGCAAGCCAGACGACACAGTCGCAACTCTAGAGACTGGCATGCGAAGCCAAAAGAAGAACTACCCCGGCAAGTGTGACGTTGAGAAGATCATGGACAGGCCGTGCCCAATGCACCCGAAGCACAAGCACACCATGGGCTAGTGCTACGATCTCCAACGCATATACACCGAGAAGGATCGAGAGAACAAAGCCAAGAAGAAGAAGGCAAGGGAACCACTCGATCCTGAAGACAAGAACAAGGAAAGGGCCGACGACGAAGATGAAGACGACGACGAGGACCAGACGCCCAAGTTCCAGAAGCCCAAGAATGTACTCATGGTCATCATGGGTGGCGACTATGGATTCCTGAAGGACCGAAACGGCGACCAGAGAGGGGGGGAGTGAATGGGAGCCGATAAAAATTCTTTCTAATCGATCCGGCTATTCTCCCAAAACAACTCCGAAACCTCCGAGAGCAATCTTGCCAAGATCACGTAGCCACTGTCAAGCTACTGACCCTAGGAACAAGAAACGAGCAGCGGAACTCGAACCAATCGAAACGAACACCAAAACGACCCAAACGTGGCTCGATCTAACACACCCAGAGGGGGGGCGGTTAAACCGGCCAGGGGGGCGGTTAAACCGCCCGGGCCTGGGTGGCTCGGGAAAAAGTCAAAACAAAAGTGGATCTCCCAAACCGCTTGAGCTCTTGAGGCGAGATTTTGGTCAGATGATCTAGACCTCCAGTGGAGTGTTTTCCCAAAAGATCTCGGCCTCTAACTCAGTATAACTCCCGGAATCGCAGATCTCGCGAAGAACACCATGACCTCGAGTTCATCCCAAAAATCTCAAATCCAGAGCGATTCTCGGCGTTTGGGGGCAAAGGATCACCAGCAAAAGAGGCACAAGGCACTCATACGTGAATCCCCCAAAGAAATCCGAGAGAAAACGCCCTAGAACAAGAAGAACGAAAATCCCCCAAAAATAGCTCCGAAAATACCCACGAAAATAGAAAAAGGAAAGGGAGCTCGGGAAATCAAATCATGGCACAAAGATGAGCAGCACAAACTCAATCACATAACCATGAATTCACCTATATAAACAAGGAATGATTCGAAGTAGTTCTAGGTGGAGGGGATGTAGGGAAAACTAGTTCAAAGGAAAACCTAAAGAGATAACTAAAGAGATGCCAGCCACCAGCCCTGAAGGGGCCTATTAGTAGTCCAAGTGGTGGTGCTTTAAAGACTAAACTACCCCTAAGTGATATATACCCCTCAGGGGCAAATTTGACATTTTGATCTCAGATATTTTCCGGCTCGGGCACCTTCCACTGCAAGCTAGCTTCCCTCCGACGCAAGCCTTGCAGTCACGCCACGTGTCCTCCGGATCGAAGCTCCTCGACGCCGTTCTTGGGCCAGCCCAGGGGGGGCGGTTAAACCGGCCCTGGGGGGCGGTTAAACCGCCCCTATCAGCCTCACTCGGCCCAGCTGCCCAAGTTCGCCTCGTCGAGTCCTCGGTCCTTGGTTTTGAGGCCCAAACCAAGGGAAACCGTCCACCGATGATTTTGTGGCCAAATCACCAAACCCCGCGCGCAAACTTCGGTTGTTAGCCGCCACCTTGCGCCGGCTTCTCGTCCGCATACGAGCTTCGGTTGTGACCCGCTACCTCGCACCGGAACCACGTCCCCTTGCTCGTTCTTGCCAGCATGTGAACCGCACTTGATCCACCGGCCATCGGGTCCCTCGAACCAAGCCTACTTGTCTCTCCGCTCCTCGGAGGCCGCCATGGCTAAGACCTTTCGCGCCTGTTCTTCACCTGCACCAATGCAACCAAGCCGCATTCTACACCTGCAATACTTAAGCCAAGGGAAACGTCAATCCACACCATGTTGTCAATCACTCATCACACCAGGAAGCGACCATCCACCGGTCCTCGGACACACTGGGTCCTCAATCTCCCCCTTGATGAGTGCATTGACAACACCCACATAGTAACCAATTGATATGAAGAAAATATAAAAGAAATCGAAAACAAGACTCAAGCAAGTGACTAAAAGCAAGAACAAGCCGAGAACAAAGTCACTCTGCAAGAGAAAGCTCCAGAAACGCCGACCCTTCAAGAAGAAGTGAAAGGGCTCAACACCATCGGCAAAAGAGCAAAAGCACAAAGCACAAATCACAAACTTCAAATCCTCCAACTCACTTTTCAGGACTCTCAAAGCACTCCCCCTGCAAAGATGCAACTCCCACTGAACAAGTGAACTTGTGCGTGCGAAAAACACTCGAAAATGGCTCAAATCTCCACAAACTGTGTGCTCTTAGCACAGGGGCGGTTAAACCGCCCAGGGGGGCGGTTAAACCGCCCCTGGCAGATGACCAAAGTGAAAAGAGCCAAAATTTCACAAACCAACTCGCAACGATGCCGTTCCAACTTGGAAACCTTCCACATGTGCCCAGCAAGATGTTCCAATGATCAAACTCTCAGAAACTTCACAAATTTTTAGAAAACCACATGTGGGCAAAACTTTCAATCTCTCACACAAATCTGGCAAAATCTAGAGCAAAAGCTTTCTTCTAAATTCAGCAACAACTCCCCCTTGCCAAATGCTGCAGAAATTCTCCCCCTTGTTGACAATGCACACATCAAGGCAAAATGTACAAAATGCAACTACAAGCTTCTCAAATATACAATGAGCAATACAAAATGCTACAAGTTAGATAGGAGGCAAACTAGATAGTTCATCATGTCACACGGGCATTGCCATCATAAGGTGAAGACATATATCCAATTGACAAAGCCATGAGCAAATTGTCACCGCATGAAAGGACAAGCATTCTTGACAAAAGATCATCATAAACGCCCAAGTTCTACCTCATGTCATGTCAAAGCACGGAGCCATGTGTTCACTTCTCATGGGAGACTTCTCCGGCAAACAACATGCAACCGTTTAGCACCCATGTGTGCAAGTGTGTGCATATGGTGAAAGCATAGAGACATGAGCATAATTTTCTGCAAATATATCTTTTTCTCAACTTTCTTCTTTCATGCATAGACATCTCATTTTTCAAATTTTTCAAGTTAAGCATGGTACATGAAATGTCTTTGCGACAGAAAGAAGCTTATGCTTCTCCACAAGATAAAGCATGGGCTAAACATTTACAATGACAAAGGTCTTTGACCCAATTGAAAAGAATATTACACCCTAGCATGATCTTAAGCAAGATATAGCCATTTCGGCTCAAACAAGACATGCAAAGGCATTTACTCATGGGTGAAAGAGTTTAAGTTCAGTTTGTCATTTTAATTTTGAAAGGAGACTATCTCAAAAGAATATATATCAAAACCATCAAGAGCATAGCCATCCATACAAGCAATCCCTAGCCAGCCTGCCTAAATTCTAAAATGTAGCAAGTTGTACCAATCACTGCATATAGGAGAAGCTCATCCTAAAATATGATACAAAAGATGAAATCAAGATACAAAAGCAAGAAAAGTGTACATCAAGATACAAAGATGGTACAATAGTATACATATGCTACAAGAGAAGCCTCCAAAACTCAGCTCAGAAAACCGCACACACACCAAGTTCTCCTCGCAAGCGGGTGAAGGTAACTTGGTCAAGTGGCTTAGTGAAAATGTCTGCAAGCTGGTTTTGGGTAGAAACATGGGCAAGCTCAATCTCAAAACACAAGCGCGATCAAAGCACAAATACAAAGCTCCCCCTGGAATGTGCAACCGAAATGCAAATCCAAGGTTCCGGTTCAATCATCAGCTCCCCTTGGAATGTGCAACTGAAATGCAAATCCAAGGTTCAGGTGCAAACTTCAAACTCCCATGATATGCACAATCAAAATGCAAATGCAACAAACTCACAATCTCATGCAATCCAAAAAGCTATAAGCAAAGTCATCTCCTTGTCAAACCAACTTGAGCAAATTTCTCCCCATTAAATAAAGCTGAGCTCCCCCTCAATCAAAGACACCTAGAAAAACTAGAAAAGGTGTACAAAAGCAAATGGAAAGCTCCATCATAAAAAGGAAGAAAAATCTCAAATGAGCAAAATGCAACAAAAGATACCAACTAAAAGGATACCAGATAAACAAATGTACAATATGCTGCACAAAACATAAAATCATGATACAGGCACAAAGCAAGCTAAATATACACAGATGAACGCAAGAGTGTACAAGGGATATACTCACAATACATAGTGTACACGGGCCACATCGGGGCCATCCAAAAAGGTGTGGAGAACCATCAAACCTTGATCATGCAAAAGACCAAGAGTCACCAAGCTCATGTTCTCGATACCTCACACCTGCACAATCAAAAGAGAGAACGAGAACGAGCGAATGACTCGACACTGGGGTTAGCATAGAAAGAGTCAAACCAGTGTCGGGCCATCTGCTCAAAAGAGGGGTTAGCAAAATCAACGTCACTACGTGGTACCCTCTCGTCTCTCACCATCGGACCTCTAGCACCACGTAGGGGAAAACGTGGCCTAGCT